>CM035424.1:35873450-36118450 GCA_020310875.1 Ceratopteris richardii
GTAAGAGCTAGTAAGCCATCTTTCCTTTCTCTTGAGTGATGGGAATGATCTATAATACTTAGAAGATAGTGCTCATGCAAGAATCGTATTGCATACGGAGCTCTTCGCTAAAACCTCTACATAAGCATAAATGGACAATGTGGAGTAGAAGAGTGCTTGGCACTATTATATGCAAACTCTACTATAGGTAAGTACTCTTCCCAATTAGGTTGCCATTCATTTACATATGATTGAAGCGTATCTTCTAGGATTTGGTTAGCTCTCTTTATTTACCCATGTATCTATGGATGTGTGACTGTGCTCATGTTAGGTTTAGTATCCAATCTCTTGAACACTTCTCTACAGAAGTGGCTATAAAATTTTGTACCTCTGTTTGAAACAATCTCTAATAGAAGATTATATGGTATAGGTTCTCAAAAAATAACTTATGCAACTTAGGTGTCTTCACTATATTACATGTCCAAATAAACCTAGCCATTTCAGTTAACCTATGCACAATTGCCCAAACTGAGTCATGCCCTCTATGTGTCTTAGGTAATCCTTTTGTAAAATCCATGGAGATACTCATATCCTAGATATCTTAGCTTTATTCAAATGGAATTTTGTGCATTTATACAATAGGATGTCCTTATGAAGTTCAAGCCAATAAAAATGCCTCTTAAAAAGATTACAAGTCTTGTTAACTCCTAGGTGTCTCATATACAGAGTACATGCGTGGAATCAAAATGAAAAGAAGAGTGTACTCACAAAATGAAAGAGTGTGAGACTCAAAAGTGAGTAAACCATGAAATAAGAAAACTTACATGGATTAAAGTGAGCTTGCCAATAGTACAGAGTAGGATCCTCAAGCTTCTAACTAAGTATCAAGTGGGAGAGAGGCCCTCCTTATAGACTTGAGGGCTCTTCAAAGTACATCATATATGCGATTATCCCCCTTGAAGGAGAATGAATACACAGATAGAAGCAAATGGCAAAGACATACCCAAATACAAAGAGATACAATATGAAATGGAAATGGAGTGTCTCCTAGATACAAAATGGAGATGCACTCTCATATTCTCAACACCCCCTCTTGAGCTTTATTTTGTAGAGTATGGAAGTTGCTAGGGTATGGAAGAAATATCCACCATGAGTATAGCAACAATGTTGGGTGCACCAAAAAGAAATTCTGTATGCAGAAATCCATAACCTCTAATTGGGATCAATCATGTGTGATCGCAAGGTACTCCATATGATGTCCACCAAATACATCAAGTGGATGATCCATAGGTATGCCACCAAAGAGGTATAAGAGCATAACAAGATCTCACTAGACAAGGTCATCTTCATGCAAGATAGATAGGATGACTCCATGTTGTATATAGGGACCTCAAAAGCTTTTACAATACCCACCATGAGATATGTATCACCAAGAAGTAGGTCCTCCAATAATGAAATATAAAACAGGAAGCATGAAGTTATAATCACATGGTAATATATCTATATGTTGTAATCCTCCATGGAATATACAAAGTTCTCATATGTATCGATAGGACCATGAAAGCATCCTTTGAGCTGAGAAGATGACTCAGAAAAAGATCTAAATGAGTTATGTATCCATGTAGATCCAGGAGTATCCTTTGAAGAATGGAAAAATGTTGGATTCCATGAATGGAAAACTGTATACTTAGAATGCTATTGTAAACAAGGTAAGCAAACTCTCGAAGAAATGAATGGAAAATGATGAGCCACTGATCTTGGAGTAAATCCCAATTTAAGTAGAGGAGAAATTAAAACCTTTGATGATAGGATGGGAGTTGTAGCTATCTGAGGTGTAAAGTGAGACTACATCTCTGAGTCTTCATGCTCCAAAACTATACCGTTATCTGGGAAGCCATGTACAAAGAGAGCATGCTCCATGTAGTGTGAGTGTCCGATAGTGGAATGATCCCCCTCTGAAGAGGAAATGGGAGGATCTTTCTATGTCTTTGGAGTAGATTGGATTTATCCTTGTTTTTCTTCTTGATAAAATACTTTTTTGTGTCTAGGTTTGCCATAAACGTTGCAAGTAAACTTCTTCTTTCCCTTGTCCCTAGACTCTTGAGTGCCTTTTTGCCTGTTAGTCTTGTTGAAAGTAGCCTTGACCTTCATAACTATTTCTTGTGTAGCTTGAGTCTTTTGCCTAGATTTATGGAGAATCAAAAGTCTTCTTACTTGTCCCCAAGTGAGTTCTTGATGTCTATTATAAAGAGTGATTGCAAACGTTTCATAGGACCTAGAAAGCTTGTTAAGTAGTCTAATGGTCATGTTTTCACTTGAGATCTTTTGTCCATAAAGTGCTAGCTCTCTTTGATAATCTTCAAATTGTGTTATCACTTTTGTGATGGTATCTTGAGGAGAAGTAGAGAGATTATGAAAGTCAGCCTCTAAATCATAAATCTTTGAAGGATTTTATCTTCATATAGACTTATTAGTGTGTCCAAGCTTCTTTGGAATTCTTAGAGGCAGTGATGTGACCCTATGACCCTTTGTCGATTCCTCACAAACTAGAAGAATTTGACATAATGCTCTTTGTCATTGACATTCCACTCTAATTCTTCAACCCTATCTGGTTCATGTTTTGACCCATCTCATTAGGGAAAAAAGTGACCCTTGCATGGGCCTAGTAAGGATCCCTAATTTTTAGGGATCAAAATTAAGATTGTAAAGGATTAAGGGAACAAGCCATACCACTAGTAGTTTTGTCTATTAAAATAAAGAAAAAAAAGGATATCAAATGAAAGATGAGTCGAATTCATTTGAAGCCATTGGATATTTTCGTTTGAATGGCTACGATCAAAAGAACCTGAGGAGACCATAATGATTGCTTCTTTGTCCTACTAGCACATTAGAGAGAAAAGACCATAGGCAAAGTCAATCGAAGCATTTCATCTCTGAAGATCAAAGGGCTTAGCACAATCGGCGCTGATCCTTGAATTACATGCACTGTCGATCGTTAGATCTCTGCCCGATCAGACGATGGCGCGTGATTCATGCTGATTCGTGAAGTGAATCTGATCAATGTCGTTGGATGTATGGAAAATCCAATGCACCACATTGAATGGTGCATTTTGAAATGAGCTTTCATCTATAGCCATCCGATAAGAGGTTGATCCAAGGGTACTAAATGAAGGCCACATTTTCAAAAAGAGTTTCAACTCCAGCCATCGAATGAGAACTCAAATCCAATGGTTGACATCTACTAGCGCATTTTTTCTTGTTCTCTAAATAAGAACCACAGGATCTTATGATGATCTAAAGGCCTATGTTTCAAGTTGCCTTGACTTTTGCAAAATAACACCGTTCACTGGATTTTTTAGATGATCCAATGGCTACGATTCAAACTTTGAAATTTTCAAACCACTCTTCTCACGAAATTGATGAATCCATGGTGGTCTTAGAGGCTTTGACTAGCAGAAAACAAGGGAAGCTTAGTCCTAGTCTAGTGAATTGGGAATCTAGATTGTGGCCACCACCCTCTTCTCATTGGTCCATCACTAATCACTCCTTAATCTAAAAGGCCCATGTAGGGTTCATTTTTTCCCCTAATGTACAACTTCATGGAGAAGATTCATGTACAAGTATGCATGCATGATATCTTTCCATAGATTATAGTTCAGGACATCTAGGCATTCCTTCTTAGGCATAATCATGGGTATAAAGAAAGTTAAATAACCTATCATGGACGAGGAATTTGCTTCTTTCTTTGACATTGCAAAACTAGGCAAAGGGGGAGCACTTAAAGTAGTCCTATAGTCTTTGACACCTTTGCGGGGGGGGGGGGGGGGGGGGGGGCTTAGAATAGCCCAAAAATGTACAGAGAGACACCTTCCTTGGGGGCTTAGACTAGCCTCCCAAAGGACACACACAAAATAACTTCTTTCTATATTCTTGAGTTACAAAGTTGGGAACTTAGTGCTAAAGGAGTGCCAAAGATGAGGATTAAATACTATGGATAATACAAGGAAACCTTTGACAAAAACATAAAGAGATTGGGTCCTTGGAAAAATACACAATAACTCTTTGAGGAGTGCCAAATGGCATGCCATAAAGGAAGGTGTGAAACCTTTAGGATCGCTTTGGTGATTGCAACAAGGAGATATATCCAAAAGGGAGGATTGATACCCTATAGAATATTGGGCAAAGAGTGCCGCTAGGTGTGCTCAACTTGAGGGTCATAATACCCTTGGAAATATACAAAAGTAAATCTATTATGTGTATTATAGGGTGGGATACTTAGTGCTGAAGGAAGTAACTAGAATTTGCATGTTGATAAAAGTGTCCAAGGGAGATAAGACTTATTCACTTCCTTTGTGGTCACCCTCTCCAAAAGAGTAGGTCCTTGCTATGTGTAAGGATTATATGATTCAAAAAATACACTTGAGACACATCACGTGGAGACGAGCAGTAAAAAGAAAAGACGATGTATCTAAAGTTGATGAATCACATCGAATCATGTATTTTGCTCCAAACAATGAGTTCCCTTTGAACCTATTCTTGTGTGTAGATAAATTTGGTGTAGTGATTTATTTCTTCTCTCTCTCACACAGCACGTGATAGAGTTGATTTCACTTTCCCTTACTCTGTATTGAAGGTTCAATAGTAACCTAAGCGGGAGAAGGATTTTCAAATTTGTTCAGTCAAATCACATGCTGCTTATAGTCCTCTATCTCTCTCTCCAGAGAGAACATGGTTGCAAATCCGTTAGCTATAGCCTTCACAGCCTTCTGGTGCTGCTACAGATGGAAGGGCATTTCGCTATTGCAAAGGAGATTCTTTTTCTCTTTCTCTTTCTCTCATATGCCATTGTGTAGCGCTATCACTAGACCTTCTATGTTGTTGCTTGAGAGGCTATCCTGAATAAAAGTGAGTAGCAGCTCACTGTTCAAAGACAAGGCACCTTAAACTCAGGCCGAAGCAGTTGGTCTATAGCATACATAAGGTACATGGGTTCAGTGAGTCAAAGCATACACGTTGTGCGCTTGTTGTAGGTGATCTGCTCTATGTCTCTCTGGCGTGTGTGTCTGTCGCTCTCTCCTTGTTTGCTCGGATACATGAAAATAGCTGTTGAGCTCTGAATCCCGGTTTGAGGTGCAGATATCACTCACAAGATGATGACTAAGAGTAGCATCAATATTGGTAATACTTCTGATGATAGGGACTGCCTTTATCACTATTGGCAACTATACTTTGATACAATTGAGGCGCACAACTGGTAAGTGAATCTGTATTGCAGATGTCCTCAAGTTCACTTACTCGTCCGAGTTTCTCAATGGGATAACCATCTAGTAATCTTGAACTATCATTGATGAACATACATGCCAAGGAATCGTATTTGAATTATACATGTTGCTTTGTTTCCATGGATATACATCGACCGAAGAGGATAGTGGACAAGCTTCATGTGCATCTAATTATCTCCTTTGCTTCTCAGATCATGAAAATGGATAACCCCGTGTAAGAGGTGTTTAACCACATGAACGTGGCACATGTGTCTCAACAAGGAAGAATGCATAAATCTTTATCTACATGTGGGTTCACGAAAGACAACACAACTTAAAAGATATTGTGCTTATGATCTGAAGAGGTTCTTTTCACTTTGTTTATTGCTATCTAGTGTGAGCATGGAGACCACTAGAGCACGTATGATGCTCCCAATTCAGCACATAAGTTGATGTACATAGGGCGAATTCATATGCCAACAAAGTGAGTATGGGTGCCCAAAAATATATTCGTACATAACCATCAAATATGATTGAACATCCTTTCAACAAGATACATGTCTCATGTTATCAAGATGAAAGGTTAGCAGTGTTGATAAACACTACCAACACTTGAGATGCATCAAAAATACCACAAAAATGGGTGTTAAGGCAATGCAAATTCAAAAACTACCAAGAGCATGGGTGGGAAGTTAGGAAAAGTAGTAGAAAGGGATGGGTGGGAGGAAAATAGCATTCAAAATGATTCCAAGAATGAAATACGTGATGAAACAAATTCGCCACCCAAAAGAACGCCGAAAAGAGCACCATCACAACAACTTCCAAAAGCACCACGAAACAAACCTACAAGACCTCCACCTAGAGCTTTGATACCATGTAAACATTACACATGTGGAAGCAAAATTAAAATAAGAGAGTACTCACAAAAGAAAGAGTGTGAGACTCAAAAGTTAGTACACCATGAAATGAGAAAGCTCACATGGATTAGTGTGAGTTTGCCAAAAGCACGGAGTCGGCTCCTCAAGCTTCTAACCAAATACAAAGTGGAGGAGAGGCCCTCCTTAAATAGATTTGGAGAGGGATCTCCAAAGTACATCATATGTAGGATACTTGCCCTTGAAGGAGAATGAATACAAAAGTAGAAGAAAATAGCAAGGTACACAAATACAAAGAGATACAATATAAAAGGGAAATGAAATGGAAATGAAGTGTCTCCTAGATACAAAATGGAGATGCACTCTAATATTCTCAACATCCCATGCTAGGTATGTCATGACACTCATGCAATATATGTTGTCTTATATAAAAATATCTAGAGACACATACCTTACCTTCGTACAAAAAATATTCATCATGGATATTGTAGTTCTTCCAATTGAATCCTTCTTGAATACCCAACAATGCTCCGTCCTCATTGGAAATCCGTGGGTCAAGTTCTCCTTTCTCTATGGATTCCCAAATGTTTGAATATGCAGGATCAACCCTACATTTCCATTTGACGGACTCAAGTAGCTTACTAGTTGCAGTGGGACAGAACATAACATCCTTCTTAGAACATGATAATAGATGCTCATTGGAATATTGAAGCTATGCAATGGTTGACCACTTGTTTTTGAAAGCAAAGTCCTTATAAATTGGTGGGCATTTTCCTTGGGCTATGGCATGAGTCTTGGAACACTCTATTGGGCATTTTTCCATGGCATGAGTGAGCTCTTGAAGTACTTCATAGGGTATTCCTTCAAGCACCCTTTTGGAAATTTTCTGCTGTAGTACTCTCTGAGGGGGACTTGGGCAATCTTTTCATGAAAACTCTTCAAGGTGGGAGTCTTAGGCTCCATATGGGAGACCCCCTGCCTTTGAGGGCCAAGGTGGTCACCAACCCCTAGCCTTTAGGGGCCAAGGTGGTCACCCTTGGGTGACGCCTACACCTTGGGGGCCAAGGAGGTCACGAATTGGGCAACCTCTGGCCAAGGGTCCTGTTGCTCTAGCACAATGATGAGAACCACTTAAGAATCTCCAACTCCTTAATGTCAATCTGCACAAGAGATAGGAGTGATATGAAGATCGTGAACGTGAGATGTAGTGAGAGTGAAGGTGAGAAGCATAGAGATGCACACAAACATACACACACACAATGAAGACACAAGCAAAACACAATGGAAGGTAGGAAAATAGACTCTATTCTCAAGATCAATTACAAGCTCAAGCTCACTCTAGCTCATGCAAGTCTACACTAGCTAACCTCAAAAATGAGCTCTCTAGCTCTTTTTATAGTTTTTAGACTAGTTTTGACTCGTTTCACATCTAGTTACCGGCATAGTTAAAAAATAGGTTCTAGGTGCTATTTGAAAGGGTAAACGATGTCTAAAAATAGCAAAAATTGGTAGGCTCATTCTACCTAAGCTCCTCAAGCTCGAGGACTGCTCGGCTTGCACAAAGTGGAGCTAGGAATTACAAAAGTGGTTGTTCTATGTTACATATGGTACAAGAGTGATGAAAATCACTATTGAGAGTTTTTGAAAAGTATTTATAAAACATATTTGTTTGAAAAATGATCAGTCTGACTCCCTGCTACTTCATTGTGCTCTGTCTTTACATGCTTCCTCGACATCTGTGCCTCTGGCTACTACCAACACCCCCCTCCCTCTCGCTTCTGTCGTCCTCGACAGAACCTTGTTGTGGGGTCTGTCAGATATAATTTTGTAGGAGGTCCTGAGCGAGGGTGTGCTCTGAAATGCGGATACCTCTGGCAAGATCGGCTTCAAGCTTCTCCCAATCGATGGGTTGAGGTTCCTCTGGTGGCGGGAGTCTATAATGTGTGGAGTACACTAGTTGTTCACAGGCAAATAATTGCAGTAGATGTGTAGACCTACTTATGAACACCTCTGAGTGATACTCCCAAAAACCGGTCGTGAACGTTTCTTCAAACGTCATCTTATAGCACGCCGGTAAATATTTGATTCGATAATGCCAGGCATAACACACCTGGAGCGATGGTGTCGTACTCATATCATATGCTAAATCTTGATTGCCATGCTCGAATCCCGGGGTGTTCACATGTGGTGCCTTGACGCAACAGAAGACTTTGAATACTATCTGCATCATGTCAAAGATTTTGACAGTCATATGCGCTGCTACATCATCCATTTGACAGTCATATGCGCTGCTACATCATCCATTTGACCTAAGCGAGGGAGCCAGTGGTGAATCGTTACCATCATGACTGTTGGTGGTCCAATGGGTGGTGTAAAGTACAAGCAATTGAGCCAGTCCTGGCACTGCTTGTTGTTCTGTACTTTAATTGCAAAGGCCTTCCAAGAGCGGCGACGTGGCATTGTTCCCCAACATGGGTTGTACTTCAAGTGGAGTGGTGCCTTGGCCCATGTGCTCATCATTTTGGGATATTCCTGTAATAAGTTATGGCACCAAGTTGGTTGATATATATCTCCTCTCTACGCGTCTGTTGGCAAATCTTCACGCTCGAACTGAGTTGTGTGGGAGGGTTTCTTGCCTATTTCCTTTTTGATGGCCAACTGATATTCTGCCATTAACATAAAATATGGCTTATATTGTAGCTCATGCCCAGATATATACCTGCGAGGGGCCAAGTGAGCGAAATATGGGGATTGTAAAATTTGTTCTTTGATCATTGTCATTGCATGTAACTATGCTTCCACCCTTGCAGAGTGGGTACTTCCAAGTTCTTCAACCGTCTTCATCCATGCGGGAGTAGGAAGTTCAAAAGTCTTCTGGCCTTCTGCCATGACGCGTCCGCCCGGGATGGGTTGGGGTTCATATGCTTCTTCAAAAGTGTCCTCCACTGGGATAGTGATTGTTTCTTCATCCATTGGTAGTTTCGATGGGGAATCTGGCCTGGGGGGTGCTTCGTATGCTGCGATTTGTGTTTGGAGAGTTACTACCTGGGCCCTTAGAGCATTGAGTTTCGGTGGGGAATCTGGCTGTACAGGTGCTCTTAATTGGAGCAGTTTGTGGTCTTCTTTGAGCTTTTGGTATGCCTCATTCATGTGGTCGTATTCTTCTAGTAATCTGACATGATCTTCTAATAACATCTTCATAAATTCTCAAGGAACAACTTTGAAATGAATGGGACTTAAGCGTTGGTCCGGTTGATCTAAAGTAGCTTCCAAGTTCTCTCTGTTCTGTTCTTGTAGACATTGGTTCTCTTCTTTAGCTGCTGCTAAGTGGCGTATGAGCAGTCCCATTTTTCTAGTAATCGTCGCATTGCAAATATTTTGAGCCCGCAACAAGTTTTCAATATCAGTGATGGCCTCTTTTGTCTTTTGTTCACTTTCAAGCTTAAGTTTGTGGTAGGCTTGGCGTAGCTCTTGGTAGCGGGTGTTAAGTGAGGCATTCTCGATTGATAAAGAATTTAGCTGTGATTGTAAATCATTCGTTGTCTGCTGCAGCGTCTGGTAACTAGTGTCAAGAGATGCAAACTCATCTCATACTTGGGTCATGCATGCGAACATCTGACGGAATGCAGTGTCGATGGTGGGTGGTAAAATTAATGGTGTGGTGAGTGAAGATACTGTGGGTGTGGGTGTTGATGCAAGGGGAAAGGGAAAGGGGGATGGGAAAGTGGATGCAGTGGTGATTGTGGAGAAATGAGATGTGCTTAAATATGGTGGTAACATGGATGAAGTGAGTGGTGGTGCAGTGGGTGGTGATATATCCATGTCATTGGATGTGGTGTCGAGTTCCGTGATTGTGAATAGTGGAGTGATAGTGGGTGCATGCGTGGGTGTAAATACAAGATTTACAAAAGTGGCAGAATAATTTACAGAGGGGGTCTCTTGTACTGCTTGGTGGAGAGGAAATATTGTGGGTCGAGGAGGTGAAAGAGGGGAGAAGGTCAATAGAGGGGGAAATGGGAATAGAGGTCTTGGAGGGGTGGGGAAGGAAGGGAAGGATGGGTGGAGAAATGGATTGGATAGAAGGGTGGAAGTTCTAGTAGGGAGGCTAGGTTGGGTAGGTGTGGAAAGGGTGAGGGGAATGGAAGCAACAAAGGCTTCTGCTATTGCACTATCAAAAAATGTGGATGGTATGGGGGAGGGAGGATGTACGGGGAAGATTGGAGGGATGGGAGGTGAAAGAGGAGCGGTGGCTACTTCGGTAACAATGGTGGTATGTACAATAGTAGTGTCGGGCGGGGAGTCGATAATGATCGTTTCTTCTGCCACAGAGCCTTCAGGAATAAGACGTGCTTCCCTGGCCTGTTGGGATGACTGAGCATCTGTCGGTACACGAATATATTGACCTGGTTTGGATAATAATCGAACTCAACGTTGGTCAAACTGCGGTAGTGGTTTTCTCTACAAATATCTTAATGCTTCATTTGTGCCCACTAATTTAACTAATTCTTTGAAGCCTTTGATGTACGCTTCTTCGAAGCCTCCTGTGACGAGTTCCTGTTCTATGAGCACTTGGCTTTCTTCCTGAGATAGCTTTTTGCATGCCCAAACTGCTTGCATGGTTCGGTATAGCTTTTTAATCGCCAGTGTATAGGCAACTGCTTCAAATGTTTCATCTTCATAAGTACTGATGTCACCCTGGGTATCAGTGTGCTGTTCTTGTTCATCTCTCTGCACATTCTCTTGGGAGTCATGAGTGCCCTAGCTTCATTATCTCTGTCCTCATCGTTTGTTTTTGTCCTCTCTTCTTCTGAACTGGATACTTCTTTTTCGTGTGGTTGATCAGGTGGAGTGGCAGGGTAACTTGGTCGTTCATATTCTTGAGAGAAAAATTGGCCTTCAAAAAACTGAAATTCATTTGAAAAAGCGTTCGGCATTTCAAAATCAAACGTAGTATTTAGTGTTTCTGCTTCCAGATTGGGTATAGGGAACGAAAATGCTTCCGCACCAATGGAGGTGGGAATGCCTGCTATAGTGGTGGTAGGTTCCTGGACGTTGGTAGCCTGAGAAGTAACTGCACTAGTAGTGCCTTCTATAATGATAGGTCATGATAGTCGTATGCGAATGGGTTGTACGGATGCAGGGGGTTCCGTAGGAGATTGTTCTGGAGAGGGTTGCGGTGACAGGGACTCGGAAATTTGTAGGCATGGGTAGATCCTCTCATGTGCTTGCCTACTTGTTCCTTGCTAGATTTTTTGGCTTTCTTGGCTGTCCCTTTAAATGCCTTCAACTCTTCACTTGTCATTGCACGCTCTATTGGCAAGTCATATGCCAAACACATATAAACAATTCTCGTGAGAGCGCAACATCCATGGATGATTTTTTTCCTTTCCCATCATGTTGTGCTAGATACAACTGATCAATGATCCAACTTGTCAGATCTACTGTTTGTGGCCCAATACAAGATAAATACAAGCCAAACCAAATATGTTTGTGGGGCATGGTGAATGAATCTTGAGCTGGAAATGCAAAGTGCTGCATACAGATATGTAATGGCTTAGATAGCTTAGGTGCGATGGCTGAAATGTCTTCCCATTTGGTAACATCACCACGCTTCATAGGCTCTGGAATTAGCCTTTCTCACTCTATCGGGGTGTGCGTTCCATGTATCTTGATTGAAGCTCTAATCAAATCTTTAGAAAGATAAAACTTCTTGAATGGTGGGTCATTTACTAAGGACGGAAAAATGAATGTGCCTAGCAAATCCCTGTTCTCCAAAGCTGTCAATGTGCTTACCAAGTACTAGCATCTGTAAAAATCTGGTTTAGGCAATGGATCACTCAAATATTCAGTGAAGCCTGCTCTCGCCCAAACATGCTTTAAGTCTTCCGTATTTTGGAGTGCTTCAAACTCTCTGGAGAAAAACTAATACTTTCCCCATTTACTATTTTCAAAAGTCAAATTGGCATCAAAAATAAAATCTGCATCTGCCAAAGGTCCTGCTAAACCTTGGAACAATGTGAATTGTGATGGACCTTTTCCGTGTATCCCCTAGGTGGATCATCAATGGGCATTGGTCTGGGGAATCCTTGAAATTCCTGGGGCTGTGCCGTCAGATGGGGCTCCGCCAGTAATTTGCCAATATTAACCATCGCTACATTGGGGCCAGCTTCAGATGGTCCTTCTTCGGTCTTCATGATGAATGATGCGAAAGTGGAGAAGTTCTGCTACAAAATATTAGCAGATTAGTATGGAAATTAATCATGATCCCATTAAAGTGAGACCGCAATCCCTTTCCATAACCGATGTGTAACCCGTGTAGCTGAGTGTTGTGAGGTGGTTTATGGAATGATTGGTGCAAAACTAATGCAGGTCTCTAGACACCTACATGCTTTAGATAGTGCATACATTGCTTGATGAGATTGTTATTACAAGTGATGTTGGGTTATGGTGGGTGGATTTGTACAAAGTTCAGTTGTGAATGAGTTATTATAAGGATGGTGTTCAGTAAGGGTGGGAGTAATGTTAGACAATAATTCATGAGGAGACATCTGGATATGTTTCGATATCCATTTCCTAAGAGTTGCTGAGTGGATGGTATGTTTGTGCTGAGGGACAAAAGATGGTATTGGATGTGGTGGTAATGAGGTGTGAAAAGATTTCTGAGGGGTATATGTTACATGGATTGAGTGTTGAGCTATAATACACTCTTTGGGTACCCAAATCTGCGTGGGTGTGGGTTGATTCGTAAGGTACTTCTTGGTTATCCAAATATGTCGACTGTTCGTACTTGTAGAAGGTCAAGAAGATTTCAAATACTGCCTTTGCTTTTGCCTTAACTTCTTCTTGTCCGTGTCGATAGTGTTGAAATCCGTTGGTGCTTTCTGTCCTTTTGGCACCCATATTTGTTTCATGTTGCTTGTTCGATGCTGATACTATTGCTTTCCTCCTTGTGTCATCTGATATGGTCATCGATTTGGGTTCCTTCGTTGTGGTTGATTCCTTTGTGGATGAGGTTGAGAGGTCGGATGGACACTCTGCTTTGGAAAAGAAGGGAGATCCAACACTTGCACAACTTGCCCATTAGGAAGTGCTTCATTTTTTATCAAAAATCTAGGCCAGTCCACAGTAAGTGTGGAAGGATGGGCACCGCAGGGTGTCGTGCCCATGTGGCTGCTAATGCAGTCCACCTAACCGCTGATGTAACCCACCTGGCCGCTGATGGAAGACCAGGGGAAAGTCTCCTGACATCCTTTTTTCTGGCAACTATCCATCGCAAAGCTCTCATGGGTTGACTTTGGAGAGAGTGTGCTTGGCCGAGGGATATGACCAAAGATCTTCCAGTCCTCCGTCTCATGTGTTTCATATGGCCTCGGGTTACCTACTTCAGGCAGAGTGCCATTAGGGAAGTCAAGCGGTATCAATCGCTTCTGATCTAAGGTTCCAATCTGCAAGGAGCCTTGTCTAAGATTTAGGTCCACTGAGTGATCGTATAGCCAATCTTGGCCAAGGTTTAGGGGTTCGATCAAGTCGTCATCATGGCACATTAGTAGCTTCACTCTCATGGTCACATCGTGTATGACGATAGGAACATCCACCTCACCCATGCAAGGGGTTTCCATGCCTCCTAGCCCTATGAGATATGCCTCAATTGGCCGCATTTCTATTCCTAAGTCCTTATAGTGGGACCATCTAATTGCACTAGTCGCAACGTCTAAATCAATTAAAGATGTGAGCTCTTGGCAAGGGTTGCCGTGCTCTAGCCAGACTGTAATGAATGGTCTCCTATCCACTATGCTAGGATGAGTATTTGAATTTACTTGACACATGGCCATGGGGTATCTGGGTGTTGTTTCCATATGGTTATAATGTTCTCTCCTAGTCCTTGTCGTCTTAGCTTCATGCGCTTAATGCGTTCTATAGCTTTTGCCTGAGCTTCTGCTCGTATTCTATTTTCTTCCTCCTTACGCTTCTTTTCCAACGTGAGTCTTCTAAGCATATCCTCAGTAAGAGGTTCTTGATATAACTTGACTCTACAGCCACTAATGTAATTAGGCATTATGTCTCCTTCTAAGGTGGCTAATTGTACTGCTCCACTTGTCGAGAGTCTGTTAATGATCATAGGTCAATAACCTCGCTTTTCTAATTTCCGTCCGTCTTGTTTCAGCATATACACTAGGGCTAAATCTCCCTCTTTTAAGCCTTTATCTTTCACATGTGCATCGAAATATGCTTTCTATCTCTTTTTTTCTGCATAGATGCCTGCTGTTGCTTCTAAGTGCTATTTGAAAGGGTAAATGATGTCTAAAAATAGCAAAAATTGGTAGGCTCGTTCTATCTAAGCTCCTCAAGCTCGAGGCCTCCTTGGCTTGCATAAAATGGAGCTACGAATTACAAAAGTGGGTGTTCTATGTTACATATGGTACAAGAGTGATGAAAATCACTATTGAGAGTTTCTGAAAAGTATTTAAAAAACATATTTGTTTGAAAAATGATCCGTCTGACTCCCCGCTACTTTGTTGTGCTCTATCTTTACATGCTTCCTCGACATCTATGCCTCTAGCTACTCTACCTCTAGCTACTCTGCCTCTGGCTATTGTGCCTCTGGCTACTGCCAACACTTCCTAATAAAGAAAACAAAAAACATTAGGATTTAAGAAAATGTAGGAAGCAAAGGGATCCCATAGTGATGTAAAGAGGATCATGAAGATAAAACACTCATTGAAGCAAGGTGAGGTAGAGATATAAACGTAGAATTGAAAAGAGCTTTCTAACGAGCTATAAAGCTCAAAAAACAGACTTTGGATGAAAAAGATATCAGCATTCAGGCCTTAGGAGGTGAAAACTGACAATTAGGTTTTTCTTCCCCTATGAGCTAAGGGGTCTCCTATGAGCTTAGTCACCCAAAAATTTTCTCAAATTATCCTCAAAATAGCCCAAGATCTAAAACCCTAATTTTTTCGTTTGGGGTGGACAATCGCGATGGTGTGGGACAATCGCGATGCTCTGGGACCATGGCGATGGCTCAATGAACCATCGCGATGGTCTAGGACAACTGCGATGGTCCGATGGTGCAAACCGTCATGATGGTCTGATGTGAACCGTCGCGATGGCGTGAATGAACCGTCACGATGGTCTAATCGATGAGCAATCGCGATGGCATCGGTCAACGGTCAACGGAAATATCGCGATGGCGTGAGCCCATCGCGATGGTCACGAGGCACGATGGCTTGAGCCAATCGCGATGATCCAATTTTTGAGGCATCACGATAGTATACCTGGTATCATCATGATGGTCTGGCTTGACACGTTACTGGATCGTCGCGATGGCGTGGGGTCGATGGGATTGTCACGATGGTCAGTGACCATCACGATGGCTCAAGTGAACAATCGCGATGGTGTGAGACCGTCACGATGGTCCGGCTGAGCCATCGTGATGGCATGAGCCAATCGTGATGGTGTGACACAATCGCGATGGCATGAGCCAATCGGGATGGTACACCAAATAAATGATTCTCAAAATGCAACCTTGGATTCCTATGTGTGCAAGGATCGCCTATACGGTGGTGAACTCGCTTACCTCAAATTCCGAGTTTGGCAAACCATCGTGATGGTCTGCCACACATGACAAAAATCTGACAGAAACTAGTTTTTATCCTTTTGGAAGCTTTCCTGCTGCTCTGGAGCTTTGTACCTCAAAGAAAACTCAAAAACATACAAGTACATGCAATCACAAAAGCTCTCTCTCTTTCTCTCTCTCTCTCTCTCGCATGCACAAATGAGGGGAAATGAGGAGAATGGGTGGATATGGTGAATTTTCTAATTTTTTCGAAGTGGAAGAAGATGATGCGGTGGTGAAGGAGGAGTGTAGAGGAGGTGGAAAACGCTAAAAACTAATTAAAAACAACAACAAAAACTGAAATTTTTACCTTCGAATGCCACTTCTTGCTATACTCTTACCATCACACATTCATCCTGGACTCGATCCCCAGAAACGGTGCCAAATTTGGTGTTGCTCTAGCACAATGTTGAGAACCACATTAAGAAGCTCCACCCCCTTAATGTCAATCCCCGGAAGAGATATGAGTGATATGAAGATCATGAATGTGAGATGTAGTGAGAGTGAAGGTGAGAATCATAGAGATGCACACACACATACACACACAATGAAGAGACAAGCAAGACACAATAGAAGGTAGGAAAATAGACTCTATTCTCAAGATCAATTACAAGCTCAAGCTCACTCTAGCTCATGCAAGTCTACACTAGCTAACCTCAAAAATGAGCTCTCTAGCTCTTTTTATGGTTTCTAGACTAGTTTTGACCAGTTTCACATCTAGTGACCGGCATAGTTAAAAAATAGGTTCTAGGTGCTATTTGAAAGGGTAAATGATATCTAAAAATAGCAAAAATTGGTAGGCTCGTTCTATCTAAGCTCCTCAAGCTCGAGGACTCCTTGGCTTGCACAAAATGGAGCTACGAATTACAAAAGTGGTTGTTCTATGTTACATATGGTACAAGAGTGATGAAAATCACTATTGAGAGTTTTTGAAAAGTATTTAAAAAACATATTTGTTTGAAAAATGATCCATCTGACTCCGCGCTACTTTGTTGTGCTCTATCTTTACATGCTTCCTCGACATCTGTGCCTCTGGCTACTGTGCCTCTGGCTACTGCCAAGATGAGGTAGAGATATAAAAGTAGAATTGAAAAGAGCTTTCTAACGAGCTATAAAGCTCAAAAAAAGACTTCGGATGAAAAACATATGAGCGTTCAGGCCCTCGGAGGTGAAAACTGACAATTAGGTTTTTCTTCTCCTATGAGCTAAGGGGTCTCCTATGAGCTTAGTCACCCAAAAATTTTCTCAAATTAGCCTCAGAATAGCCCAAAAATTGAAACCCTAATTTTTTTGTTTGGGGTGGACAATCGCGATGGTTTGGGACAATCAGGATGCTCTGGGACCGTCGTGATGGCTAAGTAAACCTTCATGATGGTCTGGGACAACTGTGATGGTCCGATGGCACGAACCCTCGTGATGGTCTAATGTGAACCATTGTGATGGCGTGAATGAACCGTCATGATGGTCTAATCGATGAGGAATCGCGATGGCATCGGTCAACGTTCAACGGAACTGTCACGATGGCGTGAGCCCGTCGTGATGGTCACGAGGCACGATGGCTTGAGCCAATCGCGATGGTTCAATTTTCGAGGCATCGCGATAGCATACCTGGTATCATCCCGATTGTCTGGCTTGACACGTGGGAGGATCATCGCGATGGTGTGCGGTCGACAGGATCGTCGCGATGGTCAGTGACCATCAAGATGGTTCAAGTGAACAATCGTGATGGTGTGAGACCGTCGCGATGGTCCGGCTCAGCCATCGTGATGGCGTGAGCCAATCGCAATGGTGTGACACAATCATGATGGCATGAGCCAATGGCGATGGGACATCATATCAATGATTTTCAAAATGCCATTGGATTCCTATGTGCGCAAGGATCCCCTATACGGTGGTGAACTCGCTTACCTTGAATTCCAAGTTTGGAAGAACATTGCGATGGTCTGACACACACGAGAAAAATCTGAAAAAAAGTGGTTTTTAACCTTTTGGAAGCTTTCCTGCTACTCTGGAGCTCTGTACCTCCAAGAAAACTAAAAAACATACAAGTACATGCAATCACAAAAGCTCTCTCTCTCTCACATGCAAAAATGAGGGGAAATGAGGAGAATGGGTAGATATGGTGAATTTTCTAATTTTTTTGAAGTGGAAGAAGATGATGCGGCGGTGAAGCAGGAGTGTAGAGGAGATGAAAAACGCTAAAAAGTAATTAAACACAATAACAAAAACTGAAATTTTTACCTTCCAATGCCACTTCTTGCTATACTCTTACCATCACACATTCGTCCTAGACTCGATCCCCGGCAATAGTGCCAAATTTGGTGTTTCTCTAGCGCAATGGTGAGAACCACGTTAAGAAGCTCCAACCCCTTAATGTCAATCTGCGGAAGAGATAGGAGTGATATGAAGATCATGAATGTGAGATGTACTGAGAGTGAAGGTGAGAAGCATAGAGATGCACATACATATACACACACACAATGAAGAGACAAGCAAGACACAATAGATGGTAGGAAAATAGACTTTATTCTCAAGATCAATTACAAACTCAAGCTCACTATAGCTCATGCAAGTCTCACTAGCTAATCGCAAAAATGAGCTCTCTAGCTATTTTTATGGTTTATAGAATAGTTAGGTACTGCCAACAGTTCCTAATAAAGAAAACAGAAAACATGAGGATTTAAGAAAATGTAGGAAGCAAAGGGATCCCATAGTGATGCAAAGAGGATCATGAAGATAAAACACTCATTGAAGCAAGATGAGGTAGAGATATAAAAGTAGAATTGAAAAGAGCTTTCTAACGAGCTATAAAGCTCAAAAAACGGACTTCGGATGAAAAAGATATGAGCGTTCAGGCCCTCAGAGGTGAAAACTGACAATGAGGTTTTTCTTCTCCTATGAGCTAAGGGGTCTCCTATGAGCTTAGTCACCCAAAAATTTCTCAAATTAGCCTCAAAATAGCCCAAAAATTGAAACCCTAATTTTTTCGTTTTTAGTTGACAATCGCGATGGTCTGGGACAATCGCGATGCTATGGAACTGTCGCGATGGCTCAGTGAACCGTCTGGATGGTCTGGGACAACTGTGATGGTCCGATGGCACGGACCGTCGTGATGGTCAGATGTGAACCGTCGTGATGGCATGAATGAACCGTCATGATGGTCTAATCGACGAGCAATCGCGATGGCATCGGTCAATCATCAACAGAACTGTTGCAATGGCGTGAGCCCCTCACGATGGTCACGAAGCGTGATGCCTTGAGCCAATCACGATGGTCCAATTTTTGAGGCATCGCGATAGCATACCTGGTATCGTCGCGATGGTCTGGCTTGACTCGTGGCAGGATCGTCGTGATGGTGTGAGTCAATCGCGATGGCGTGGGGATCATCGTGATGGTCAGTGACCATCACGATGGCTCAAGTGAACAATTGCGATGGTGTGAGACCATCGCGATGGTTCGGCTGAGCCATCGTGATGGCGTGATCCAATCGCGATGGTGTCACAAAATCGTGATGACGTGAGCCAATCCCAATGGTACACCAAATCAATGATTTTCAAAATGCAACCTTGGATTCCTATGTGCGCAAGGATCGCCTATACGATGGTGAACTCGCTTACCTCAAATTCCGAGTTTGGTAGACCATCGCGATGGTCTGACACACACGAGAAAAATCTGACACAAAGTGGTTTTTAACCTTTTGGAAGCTTTCCTGCTGCTCTCAAGCTCTGTACCTCCAAGAAAACTCAAAAACGTACAAGTACATGCAATCACAAAAGCTCTCTCTCTCTCTCGCATCCACAAATGAGGGGAAATGAGGAGAATGGGTGGATATGGTTAATTTTTTAATTTTTTCGAAGTGGAAAAAGATGATGTGGCGGTGAAGGAGGAGTGTAGAGGAGATGAAAAACGCTAAAAACTAATTAAGAACAACAAAGAAAACTGAAATTTTTACCTTCCAATGCCACTTCTTGCTATACTCTTACCATCACACATTCGTCCTACACTCGATCCCCGGCAACGGCGCCAAATTTTGTATTGCTCTAGCACAATGGTGAGAACCACGTTCAGAAGCTCCACCCCCTTAATGTCAATCCGCGTAACAGATAGGAGTGATATGAAGATTATGAATGTGAGATGTAGTGAGAGTGAAGGTGGAAAGCATAGAGATGCACACACACATACACACACACACAATGAAGAGACAAGCAAGACATAATAGAAGGTAGGAGAATAGACTCTATTCTCAAGATCAATTACAAACTCAAGCTCACTCTAGCTCATGCAAGTCTACACTAGCTAACCTCAAAAATGAGCTCTCTAGCTCTTTTTATGGTTTCTAGATTAGTTTTGACCAGTTTTACATCTAGTGACCGGCATAGTTAAAAAATAGGTTCTAGGTGCTATTTGAAAGGGTAAATGATGTCTAAAAATAGCAAAAATTGGTTGGCTCGTTCTACTTAAGCTCCTCAAGCTCGAGGACATCTCGGCTTGCACAAAATGGAGCTAAGAATTACAAAAGAGGTTGTTCTATGTTACATATGGTACAAGAGTGATTAAAATCACTATTGAGAGTTTCTTAAAAGTATTTAAAAAACATATTTGTAGGAAAAATGATCCGTCTGACTCCCCGCTACTTCGTTGTGCTCTATCTTAATATGTTTCCTCCACATCTGTGCCTCTGGCTTTTGTGCCTCTGGCTACTGCCAACAGTTCTTAATAAAGAAAACAAAAAACATGAGGATTTGAGAAAATGTAGGAAGCAAAGGGATCCCATAGCGATGCAAATGGGATCATGAAGATAAAACACTCATTGAAGCAAGATGAGGTAGAGATATAAAAGTAGAATTGAAAAGAGCTTTCTAACGAGCTATAAAGCTCAAAAAACAGACTTCGGATGAAAAAGATATGAGCGTTCAGGCCCTCGGCAGTGAAAACTAACAATTAGGTTTTCCTTCTCCTATGAGCTAAGGGGTCTCCTATGAGCTTAGTCGCCCAAAAATTTTCTTAAATTAGCCTAAAAATAGCCCAAAAATTGAAACCTTGATTTTGTCGTTTGGGGTGGACAATCGCGATGGTATGGGACAATCGCGATGTTCTCGGACCGTCGCGATGGCTCAGTGAACCGTCTTGGTGGTCTAGGACAACTGCGATGGTCCGATGGCGTGAACCGTCATGATGGTCTGATGTGAACCGTCGTGATGGCATGAATGAACCGTCATGATGGTATAATCGACGAGCAGTCACGATGGCATCGGTCAATGATCAACAGTCAAGGGAACTGTCGCGATGGCGTGAGCCCGTCGCAATGGTCACGAGGCCCGATGGCTTGAGCCAATCGCGATGGTCTAATTTTCGAGGCATCGCGATAGCATACCTGGTATCGTCGCGATGGTCTACCTTGACACGTGGCAGGATCGTCGCGATGGCGTGGGGTCGACGGGATTGTCACGATGGTCAGTGACCATCACGATGGCTCAAGTGAACAATCGCGATCGTGTGAGACCGTCGCCCGGCTGACCCATCGTGATGGTGTGAGCCAATCGCGATGGTGTTACACAATTGCGATGGTGTGAGCCAATCGCGATGGTGTTACACAATCGCGATGGCGTGAGCCAATCGTGATGGTACACCAAATCAATGATTTTTAAAATGCAACCTTGGATTGCTATGTGCGCAAGGATCGCCTATACGGTGGTGAACTCGCTTACCTCAAATTCCGAGTTTGGCAGACCATCACGATGGTCTGACACACACGAGAAAAATCTGACAGAGAGTGGTTTTTAACCTTTTGGAAGCTTTCCTGCTGCTCTCAAGCTCTGTACCTCCAAGAAAACTCAAAAACATACAAGTACATGCAATCACAAAACCTCTCTCTCTCTCTCATATGCACAAATGAGGGGAAATGAGGAGAATGGGTGGATATGGTGAATTTTCTAATTTTTTGGAAGTGGAAGAAGATGATGCAACGGTGAAGGAGGAGTGTAGAGGAGATGAAAAACGCTAAAAACTAATTAAAAACAATAACAAAAACTGAAATTTTTACCTTCCAATGCCACTTCTTGCTACACTCTTACCATCACACATTCGTTCTAGACTCGATCCCCGGCAACGGCGCCAAATTTGGTGTTGCTCTAGCACAATGGTGAGAAACACGTTAAGAAGCTCCACCCCCTTAATGTCAATCTGCGGAAGAGATAGGAGTGATATGATGATCATGAATGTGAGATGTAGTGAGAGTGAAGGTGAGAATCATAGAGATGCACACACACATACACACACACAATGAAGAGACAAGCAAGAAACAATAGAAGGTAGGAAAATAGACTCTATTCTCAAGATCAATTACAAGCTCAAGGTCACTCTAGCTCATGCAAGTCTACACTAGCTAACCTCAAAAATGAGCTCTCTAGCTCTTTTTATGGTTTCTAGACTAGTTTTGACCAGTTTCACATCTAGTGACCAACATAGTTAAAAAATAGTTTCTAGGTGCTATTTGAAAGGGTAAACGATGTCTAAAAATAGAAAAAATTGGTATGCTCGTTCTACCTAAGCTCCTCAGGCTCGAGGACTCCTCGGCTTGCACAAAATGTAGCTATGAATTACAAAAATGGTTGTTCTATGTTACATATGGTACAAGAGTGATGAAAATCACTATTGAGAGTTTCTGAAAAGTATTTAAAAAACATATTTGTTTGAAAAATGATCCGTTTGACTCCCCGCTACTTCATTGTGCTCTATCTTTACATGCTTCCTCGACATTTGTGCCTCTGGCTACTGTGCCTCTAGCTGTTGTGCCTCTGGCTATTGTGCCTCTGGCTACTGTGCCTCTAGCTATTGTGCCTCTGGCTACTGTGCCTCTAGCTACTGTGCCTCTAGCCACTGCCAACAGTTCCTAATAAAGAAAACAAAAAACATGAGGATTTAAGAAAATGTAGGAAGCAAAGGGATCCCATAGTGCTGCAAAGAGGATCATGAAGATAAAACACTCATTGAAGCAAGATGAGGTAGAGATATAAAAGTAGAATTGAAAAGAGCTTTCTAACGAGCTATAAACCTCAAAAAATGGACTTCGTATGAAAAAGATATGAGCATTCAGGCCCTCAGAGGTGAAAACTGACAATTAGGTTTTTCTTCTCCTATGCGCTTAGTCACCCAAAAATTTTCTCAAATTAGCCTCAAAATAGCCCAAAAATTGAAACCCTAATTTTTTGGTTTGGGGTGGTCAATTGCGATGGTCTTGGACAATCGCGATGCTCTGGAACTGTCGCGATGGCTCAGTGAACCGTAGTGATGGTCTGGGACAACTGCGATGTTCCGATGGCGCGAATTGTCGCGATGGTCTGATGTGAATCGTCGTGATGGCGTGAATGAACCGTCACGATGGTCTAATCGACGAGCAATCGAGATGGCATCGGTCAAAAGTCAACGGAACTATCACGATGGCGTAAGCCCACCGTGATGGTCACGAGGCGTGATGGCTTGAGCCAATCGGGATGGTCCAATTTTCGAGGCATCGCGATAACATACCTGGTATTGTCGCGATGGTCTGGCTTGACACGTGGTAGGATCGTCGCGATGGCGTGATCCAATCCCGATGGCGTGGGGTCGACGGGATCGTCCCAATGGTCAGTGATCATCACGATGGCTCAAGTGAACAATTACGATGGTGTGAGACCGTCGCGATGGTGCGGCTGAGCCATCGTGATGGTGTGAGCCAATCGCAATGGTGTGACACAATCACGATGGCGTGAGCCAATCGCGATGGTACACCAAATCAATGATTTTCAAAATGCAACCTTGGATTCCTATGTGCGCAAGGTTCACCTATACGGTGGTGAACTCGCTTACCGCAAATTTTGAGTTTCGAAGACCATCGTGATGGTCTGACACTCACGCGAAAAATCTGACAGAACGTGGTTTTTAACCTTTTTCAAGCTTTCCTGCTGCTCTAGAGATCTGTACCTCCAAGAAAACTCAAAAACATACAAGTACATGCAATCACAAAAGCTCTCTCTCTCTCTCGCATGCACAAATGAGGGGAAATGAGGAGAATGGGTGGATATGGTGAATTTTCTAATTTTTTCAAATTGGAAGAAGATGATGCGACGGTGAAGGAGGAGTGTAGAGGAGATGAAAAACGCTAAAAACTAATTAGAAACAACAACAAAAACTGAAATTTTTACCTTCCAATGCCACTTCTTGCTATACTCTTATTATCACACATTCGTCCTAGACTCGATCCCCGGCAACGGCGCCAAATTTGGTGTTGCTCTAGCACAATGGTGAGAACCACGTTAAGAAGCTCCACCCCCTTAATGTCAATCCACGGAAGAGATAGAAGTGATATGAAGATCATGAATGTGAGATGTAGTGAGAGTGAAGGTGAGAAGCATAGAGATGCACACACACACATACACACACAATGAAGAGACAAGCAAGACACAATAGAAGGTAGGAAAATAGACTCTATTCTCAAGATCAATTACAAGCTCAAGCTCACTCTAGCTCATGCAAGTCTACACTAGTTAACCTCAAAAATGAGCTCTCTAGCTCTTTTTATGGTTTCTAGACTAGTTTTGACCAGTTTCACATCTAGTGATCGGCATAGTTAAAAAATAGGTTCTAGGTGCTATTTGAAAGGGTAAACGATGTATAAAAATAGCAAAAATTGGTAGGCTCGTTCTACCTAAGCTCCTCAAGCTCGAGGACTCCTCGGCTTGCAGAAAATGGAGCTACGAATTACAAAAGTGGTTGTTCTATGTTACATACGGTACAAGAGTGATGAAAATCCCTATTGAGAGTTTCTAAACAGCATTTAAAAAACATGTTTATTTGAAAAATGATCCGTCTGACTCCCCGTTACTTCGCTGTGCTCTATCTTTACATGCTTCCTCAACATCCATGCCTCTGGCTACTGTGCCTCTGGCTTCTGCCAACAGTTCCTAATAAAGAAAACAAAAAACATGAGGATTTAAGAAAATGTAGGAAGCAAAGGGATCCCATAGTGATGCAAAGAGGATCATGAAGATAAAACACTCATTGAAGAAAGATGAGGTAGAGATATAAAAGTAGAATTGAAAAGAGCTTTCTACCGAGCTATAAAGCTCAAAAAACGGACTTCGGATGAAAAAGATATGAGCGTTTAGGCCCTCGGAGGTGAAAACTGACAATTATGTTTTTCTTCTCCTATGAGCTTAGTCACCCAAAATTTTTCTCAAATTAGCCTCAAAATAGCCCAAAAATTGAAACCCTAATTTTTTTTGTTTGGGGTGGACAATCGCGATGGTCTTGGACAATCGCGATGCTCTAGGACCGTCGAGATGGCTCAGTGAACCATCATGATGGTCTGGGACAATTGCAATGGTCCGATGGTGCGAACCGTCGCGATGGTCTGATGTGAACCGTCGCGATGGCGTAAATGAACCGTCACGATGATCTAATCAACGAGCAATCGCGATGGCATCGGTCAACGATCAATGGAATTGTCGCGATGGCGTGAGCCTGTCGCGATGGTCATGAGGTGCGATGGCTTGAGTCAATCGCGATGGTCCAATCTTTGAGGCATCGCGATAGCATACCTGGTATTGTCACGAGGTGTGGCTTGACACGTGGCAGGATCGTCGCGATGGCGTGGGATCGACAGGATCGTCGCGATGGTCAGTGTCCATCACGATGGCTGAAGTGAACAATCACGATTCTGTGAGACCGTCGCGATGGTCCGGCTGAGCCATCATGATGGTGTGAGCCAATCGTGATGGTGTGACACAATCACGATGGCATGAGCTAATCGTGATGGTACACCAAATCAATGATTTTCAAAATGCAACCTTGGATTCCTATGTGTGCAAGGATTGCCTATATGGTGGTGAACTCGCTTACCTCAAATTCCGAGTTTGGCAGACCATCGTGATGGTTTGACACACACGAGAAAAATCTGACAGAAAATTGTTTTTAATCTTTTGGAAGCTTTCCTACTACTTTGGAGCTCTGTACCTCCAAGAAAACTCAAAAACATACAAGTACATGCAATCACAAAAGCTCTCTCTCTCTTTCTCTCTCTCTCTCGCACGCACAAATGAGGGGAAATGAGGAGAATGGGTGGATATGGTGAATTGTTTTATTTTTTGGAAGTGGAAGAAGATGATGCGGCAGAGAAGGAGGAGAGTAGAGGAGATGAAAAAAGCTAAAAACTAATTAAAAACAACAACAAAAACTGAAATTTTTACCTTCAAATGCCACTTCTTGCTATACTCTTACCATCACACATTCGTCCTATACTCGATCCTCGGCAACAGCGTCAAATTTGGTGTTGCTCTATCACAATGGTGAGAACCACGTTAAGAAGCTCCACCACCTTAATGTCAATCCGCAGAAGAGATAGGAGTGATATGAAGATCATGAATGTGAGATGTAGTGACAGTCAATGTGAGAAGCATAGAGATGCACACACATATACACACACACAATGAAGAGACAAGCAAGACACAATAGAAGGTAGGAAAATAGACTCTATTCTCAAGATCAATTACAAGCTCAAGCTCACTCTAGCTCATGCAAGTCTACACTAGCTAACCTCAAAAATGAGCTCTTTAGCTCTTTTTATGGTTTCTAGATTAGTTTGACCAGTTTCACATGTAGTGATCGGCATAGTTAAAAAATAGGTTCTAGGTGCTATTTGAAAGGGTAAATGATGTCTAAAAATAGCAAAAATTGGTAGGCTCGTTCTACCTAAGCTCCTCAAGCTCAAGGATGCCTCGGCTTGCACAAAATGGAGCTACAAATTACAAAAGTGGTTGTTCTATGTTACATATGGTACAAGAGTGATGAAAATCACTATTGAGAGTTTCTAAAAAGTATTTAAAAAACATATTTGTTTGAAAAATGATCTGTCTCACTCCCCACTACTTCGTTGTGCTCTATCTTCACATGCTTCCTCGACATCTGTGCCTCTGGCTACTGCCAACAGTTCCTAATAAAGAAAACAAAAAACATGAGGATTTAAGAAAATGTAGGAAGCAAAGGGATCCCATAGTGATGCAAAGAGGATCATGAAAATAAAACACTCATTGCAGCAAGATGAGGTAGAGATATAAAATTAGAATTGAAAAGAGCTTTCTAACGAGCTATAAAGCCCAAAAAACGGACTTCTGATGAAAAAGATATGAGCGTTCAGGCCCTCAGAGGTGAAAACTGAGAATTAGGTTTTTCTTCTCCTATGAGCTTCTCAAATTAGCCTCAAAATAGCCTAGAAATTGAACCTTAATTTTTTCGTTTGGGGTGGACAATCGCGATGGTCTAGGACAATCGCGATGCTCTGGGACCATCGCAATGGCTCACTGAACCGTCCTGATGGTCTGCGACAACTGCGAAGGTCCGATGGCACGAACTGTCGCGATTGTCTGATGTGAACCGTCGGGATGGCGTGAATGAACCGTCACAATGGTCTAATCGACGAGCAATCTCGATGGCATCGGTGAACGGTCAACAAAACTATCCTGATGGTGTGAGCCCGTCGCGATGGTCAGGAGGCGCGATGGCTTGAGCCAATCGCAATGGTCGAATTTCTAAGGCATCCCGATAGCATACCTGGTATCGTCGTGATGGTCTGGCTTGACACGTGGCACAATCGTCGCGATGGTGTGGGGTCGACAGGATCGTCGCAATGGTCAATGACCATCACGATGGCTCAAGTGAACAATCGCGATGGTGTGAGACCGTCACGATAGTCCGGCTGAGCCATCGTGATGGCATGAGGCAATCGCGATGGTGTGACACAATTGCGATGGCGTGAGCCAATCGTGATGGTACACCAAATCAATGATTTTCAAAAGGCAACCTTGGATTCCTATGTGCGCATGGATCGCCTATACGGTGGTGAACTTGCTTACCTCAAATTCTGAGTTTGGCGGACCATTGTGATGGTTTGACACACACAACAAAAATCTGAAAGAAAGTGGTTTTTAACTTTTGGAAGCTTTCTTGCTGCTCTAGAGCTCTGTACCTCTAAGAAAACTCAAAAACATACAAGTACATGCAATCATAAAAGCTCTCTCTCTCTTTCTCTCTGTCTCTCTCGCACGCACAAATGAGGGGAAATGAGGAGAATGGGTGGATATGGTGAATTTTTTGATTTTTTCGAAGTGGAAGAAGATGATGCGACAGAGAAGGAGGAGAGTAGAGGAGATGAAAAAAGCTAAAAACTAATTAAAAACAACAACAAAAACTGAAATTTTTACCTTCCAATGCCACTTCTTGCTATACTCTTACCATCACACATTCGTCCTATACTCGATTCCCGGCAACGGCGTCAAATTTGGTGTTGCTTTATCACAATGGTGAGAACCACGTTAAGAAGCTCCACCACCTTAATGTCAATCTGCAGAAGAGATAGGAGTGATATGAAGATCATGAATGTGAGATGTAGTGACAGTCAAGGTGAGAAGCATAGAGATGCACACACATATACACACACACAATGAAGGGACAAGCAAGACACAATAGAAGGTAGGAAAATAGACTTTATTCTCAAGATCAATTACAAGCTCAAGCTCACTCTAGCTCATGCAAGTCTACACTAGCTAACCTCAAAAATGAGCTCTTTAGCTCTTTTTATGGTTTCTAGATTAGTTTTGACCAGTTTCACATCTAGTGACCGGCATAGTTAAAAAATAGATTCTAGGTGCTATTTGAAAGGGTAAACGATGTCTAAAAATAGCAAAAATTGGTAGGCTCGTTCTACCTAAGCTCCTCAAGCTCGAGGATGCCTCGGCCTGCACAAAATGGAGCTACGAATTACAAAAGTGGTTGTTCTATGTTACATATGGTACAAGAGTGATGAAAATCACTATTGAAAGTTTCTGAAAAGTATTTAAAAAACATATTTGTTTGAAAAATGATCCGTCTGACTCCCCGCTACTTCGTTGTGCTCTATCTTTACATGCTTCCTCGACATCTGTGCCTCTGGCTACTGTGCCTCTAGCTAGTGTGCCTCTGGCTACTGTGCCTCTGGCTACTGTGCCTCTGGCTACTGCCAACAGTTCCTAATAAGGAAAACAAAAAACATGAGGATTTAAGAAAATGTAGGAAGCAAAGGGATCCCATAGTGATGCAAAGAGGATCATGAAGATAAAACACTCATTGAAGCAAGATGAGGTAGAGATATAAAGGTAGAATTGAAAAGAGCTTTCTAACGACCTATAAAGCTAAAAAAACGGACTTCAGATGAAAAAGATATGAGCATTCAGGTCCTGGGAGGTGAAAACTGACAATTAGGTTTTTCTTCTCCATGAGCTAAGGGGTCTCCTACGAGCTTAGACACCCAAAAAGTTTCTCAAATTAGCCTCAAAATAGCCCAAAAGTTGAAACCCTAATTTTTTCGTTTGGGGTGGATAATCGCGATAGTCTGGGACAATCGCGATGCTCTGGGACCGTCGTGATGGCTGAGTGAACCGTCACGACGGTCTGGGACAACTGCGATGGTCCGCTCGCATGAACCGTCGTGATGGTCCTAATGTGAACCGTCGCGATGGCATGAATGAACTAGTAGGATGGTCTAATCGATGAGCAATCGTGATGGCATCGATCAACGGTCAACGGAACTGTCGCGATGGCGTGAGCCCATCGCGATGGTCACAAGGTCCGATGGCTTGAGCCAATCTTGATGGTCCAATTTTCGAGGCATCGCGATAGCATACCTGGTATCGTCGCGATGGTCTGGCTTGACACGTGGCAGGATCGTCGCGATGGCATGGGGTCGACGGGATCGTCGTGATGGTCAGTGACCATCACGATGGCTCAAGTGAACAATGGCGATGGTGTGAGACTGCCGCGATGGTCCGGCTGAGCCATCGTGATGGAGTGAGCCAATCGCGATGGTGTGACACAATGGCGATGACGTGAACCAATCGCGATGGTACACCAAATTAATGATTTTCAAAATGCAACCTTGGATTCCTAAGTGCGCAAGGATCGCCTATACGGTGGTGAACTCGCTAACCTCAAATTCCAAGTTTGGAAGACCATCGGGATGGTCTCACACACACGACAAAAATCTGACAGACAGTGGTTTTTAACCTTTTGGAAGCTTTCCTACTGCTCTAGAGCTCTGTACCTCCAAGAAAACTCAAAACATACAAGTACATGCAATCACAAAAGCTCTCTCTCTCTCTCACATGCACAAATGAGGGGAAATGAGGAGAATGGGTGGATATGGTGAATTTTCTAATTTTTTCGAAGTGGAAGAAGATGATCTGGCGATGAAGGAGGAGTGTAGAGGAGATGAAAAACGCTAAAAACTAATTAAAAACAGCAACAAAAACTCAAATTTTTACCTTCCAATGCCAGTTCTTGCTATACTCTTACCATCACACATTCGTCCTAGACTCGATCCCCGGCAAAGGTGCCAAATTTGGTGTTGCTCTAGCACAATGGTGAGAACCACGTTAAGAAGCTCCACCTCCTTACTGTCAATCCACGGAAGAGATAGGAGTGATATGAAGATCATGAATGTGAGATGTAGTGAGAGTGAAGGTGAGAAGCATAGAGATCCACACACACATACACACATACAATGAAGAGACAAGCAAGACACAATAGAAGGTAGGAAAATAGACTCTATTCTCAAGATCAATTACAAGCTCAAGCTCACTCTAGCTCATGCAAGTCTACACTAGCTAACCTCAAAAATGAGCTCTCTAGCTCTTTTTATGGTTTCTAGACTAGTTTTGACCAGTTTCACATGTAGTGACCAGCATAGTTAAAAAATAGGTTCTAGGTGCTATTTGAAAAGGTAAATGATGTCTAAAAATAGCAAAAATTGGTAGGCTCGTTCTACCTAAGCTCCTCAAGCTCGAGGACTCCTGGCCACAATAGGGCTGCTACCACCTTTCCTCTTCTACATATTGTTTCTACTACCTCCTTCCCCCTTCTACATCACATGGGACAACGAACTATTTGAGATCTTACAATATATAAGGCAACCACCTAAAATTGGAGCATACCATTTGGGTGATGCTAAATTTCCCCTCCTCACCAAGAAGGCAATGCCAAATAAACTTGCTACCCCAAATATCGGTGACACCAAAAATTAAGATTGGTATAATGTGGACGATGCCAAAATCCACTTCTATTCAATATGGGTGGCAATAATTATTCGATTTTGAGGTTTGGGGAACTATGTGAATAGCACAAGCAAGAAGAAGAATCTTGGAGCACAACACACAATATTGAATGTATTACCAAGTGAATGTAAAAGGATAAGTAATTTGTTAGGGTTATATGTGTATATACAAGCCATAGGAAAAAAAACCTCCTAAAGAGGGAAAAAAGTGCCAAACTATGTGTAAAGAGATCAATCCACAAAAGGAAGTAAGCCGGAAGCTTTGTAGAAAGCTTCAAAATTCTCTCAATATAGAGCCTTTTTGAAAAGATATGCAATGTTATCCTATGTGGGTACATATGCCAAATTGATATCTCCAACAAACAACCTCTCCTTGACATAATGATAATGCACCTCAATATGCTTTGTGTGAGCATGGAACACAGAGTTCCTCACAATTATTAATGCACTCTGACTGTCAGTGAATATGGTGGTGGAGGAAGATTGAATAACACCCAAATCATCCAAAAGCCATATGAGCCACACACACTCACCATTTTTTGTGGAAGCTTCCCTATACTCAACCTCACAACTAGAAGTGGCCACAATAGGTTGTTTCTTGCTCAAAAAAGATATGCATGAGCTACCAAGCATGAAGCAAAAGAGTGGACACACGAGTGTCATAGAAACTAGCCCAGTCATAGTAAAAAGAAAAAGCATGTAAATCTCGCATTAATGATCTCCCCTTGGGATAAAACAATCCAAGTAGTCGGGTACCACTCAAGTAGAAAAAGTGTTAAAAATGTGAACCATGCAAGCTTTAGGTGGATAAAGGAGTCAAAAGACCTTAATGTGGATAATAGTCACAACTCAAATCACTTAGGGCGGTCTCAAGGTCGGGGGAGGTCGGGCAAGGCAGTCCTAAGCCAATGGAAAATTCGGGAGAGGCATCCAAAAGCTATAAAAGAAGGTGAAGAGTCATCAAATGTATGGAAGTCTTGTAGGTCATTGAAGTCCGAGAGACATTTACTCAAGGAGGCTCAAGGAGAGATTCATCCAAGGCTCAAGAAGCTAAAACGCAGTATTCCAAGCTAGGAAAAATGTAGAGGGTGTTACATACATAGAGGAGGATTAAGGAGGAGCTTTCAAGTCCACACCCCCTCTAGTCTCTTGTAGGTATAGACATAGTCTTCTTATAATAGTTGTAACTCCTTGTATACATATCCGATTCAAGAGTTTTAAAGTGGACTCTAGCTTATATATGTCTCTTAAATTCCCTAAGAGGGCTTCTTGAAATCACTTTATGTGCAGAAAAATTGTTGTATCTCTGTAACCCTAATTTCTGCATATCCTACATCTTTGCTGATTAACCTAAATAGATCCATTCGAGGTATTCTATAGCTTCTTAAAAATCTTATGAGCCATACTAAGTGTGGCTAAAAGTGTAGTTGATTTGGATCAGTTTAAGGTAGCTGAATCAGAGTTTTTTTGCAAATTAATAGAAAAGGTGTATGAAGGGACCTAGGTATTGGGTTCATTTCACTTCTAGTGTGCAAATCTAAGGGGATTAAATTCCATGAGTTGGTATCAGAGTAGGAAACATCTTTTGAAGAATCCAGGAGAAGGACACAAAAGCTTGGACATCAAGGCTAAGATGTACATTGTGTTGACCTAAGTACCAACTTAGGGACTTGCGGAGAAAGAGACTATACCTCAATCCCCTCTCAAGTGCATATAGTGGGGATACACGCTTTTAATTATCAATCCAAAGAGTATAAAAACCTAGCCGAGTGTATGAGGACATGCAATCATGTAATGGTCAATGCAAATGAACTACTCAAAGAGTGTAAGTAAGGCAAAGACTTATCCAAACAAACTCCAACTGTTGGCCAAGGCGAAACGATACTTGGTGCAGCAGCCGTCAGTATTTTGGACTTTTCTCCCAGTTCCGAACTCCAAATATAGCGAATAGCATATGCATTTCAAAGCTCTCGAGAAGACGCATCCAATGGCAGTGGTTTCACTCAATTCTGACGCTCCTACTTCAAGTTATGAGCAAAATACTGAGTCGCGGGAAATACCTTCCTACACTTCAGCACTTCCTACACTTGGCACACACCTTACCTACAGCAAATAAACACTTTCATGGATAGACAACACTCACAAGCACTCTTTCCAAGCAATACACATGCATACAAGCTCACGAAGAAGAAGATACAGAGTGAAGAAGACACAAATTCGAATTTCTGTGCTCTCTATTCTCACAATGGCAAAAAGTACTTTACAAAGAGTCACATTTGATTTATATACTAGTGCCCTAAAAATGGTCCTTTCACACAAGAGACCGGCACTTTATTCACTAAAAGACTAATTTCCTACTATTTTACATGGGTAAATCTCTAATCTTCTGTGGGGATGCATCTAGAGGACTCCTCTAGTGCATTTACAACGGGAAATATATTACAAGAATGAGTATGATACAAAAATATGATGTCCAAATCGGAAAAATTTTGGGGTCCGTCTTTTTCTCTGCTTTGTACTTCCTTTAGCTCTGCAACACTCTCCCCCTCTTCGTCTCTGTCGTCCCTTGACAGGCTTTGCTTCTTGTTATCAGTTTGTTGTCCGCACGCATCCAGTGGTCAGTATTGCCTGATTCTTGATCTTGCATTACGTTTTAGAGGCGCTCTGATTTGTCCTGGTTGCACACATCAGACCTTGCTGTGTTATTCACTTCTTTTCTCTGCACGCAACCTTTGCTCATTGTTACCTGTTTATAAAATAGGTGTTTAGTTTTGACGGCCTCTTCTTAATTCTTGTTTTACATTCTCTGGGCCTGATGCATTCACCTTGCTTGCCCGCAACCCTCGGAGTTAGACTCACTACCTGATATTCCACAGTCTAATTCACCTATAGGTTCCTTAATTCTGGTTGCCACGCACGCCACCAGTGGAAGGTCTGAGGATGTGGTGCTTCAGTCTTTGATCTGGACCTTCCAGAGATCAAGAGGTTGAAGCACCCATGTGGGTTACGTCCTTTCCTTGGTGTGTGTGCCCCTGCGGGGCTCTGTGTAGAGATGGGTGTTGCGCCCCTGCGGGGCTTCTTGCAGAGATATATCTTTAGATATTGCTTTTTAGTGAAGCTGCTTCTTTCGTTGTCTTCTTCTTTTCTTCTTCTTACTTGATTCTCCCTCAACACTGCCCCCCTCCTGGACTCTATCGTCCCCGACAGGCTTTGATAAGCGACGGGCATATGTTTGATATACTCTTTGCTCTGTATCATTTAGCAGATTTGCTTCACGTATCATGAGTTGTTTCCATTGTTCTGCCTTCACACCGTCATTTGGTGGCTGTCTGTGATCTGCGAAGAAGCTAAGTTCATATGCCACTAATCTGGCATTTAAATTGGATGACATCTTCAAAAAAAATTCTGAATCCATCTCAAAAAATCCTGTAAAGAAAGCTTCTTCAAAAGTCTGCATATATACACTTGGCAAGAACATTAATCTGGAATAATATGCCATTATTGTTGGGCGGCTAGGCATAACGGATAGATAAAAAATGAGGATTTTCGTGCCCTGATTAATACCTATGAAGTTCAAAAAGGTGTAGGCCGCATGCTTGAATACCTTCAAAACTGTAAGGATCATGCTAAGTATTTTGTTGGTCATTTTGACAGTTAAATCGGGTACGGTCGCATAATTCTGTAGCCAAAATTCTATGGTTTTGACCATATAATCCTCCGTTGGCAAGTAGTTATGTGGCAGGCTCGGAAGCATAGGATAATTGAGCCACTGCTTATTTATAGTGCCGCTTCTTTGCAAATCTAAAAATTCCCTGTTATCCCTTCGGCGTGGTATTGGAAAAAATGAAGGGTTTACCTGGAATGCATATGGTGCTGCTTGCCAATGCACCCGTAGTGTGGGATGTTTCTCCAAAAATTTCCGTCGCCACACTGGTTGTGCAGCTTCAAACTCTGCTTGCGTGTATGCGAATGTGTCGTGTTTGAAATTCAGCTGCTCATCTGGACTCTTCTGTGTAATCTTCGTTATATAACGTCTTGTTTTCTCTTTCAAGAGTCCGTATGGAATATTGAATGGCTTCATAATCTTGTCCAGGTCTTTACCTTTGATCTTGGCCTCTTTCATCACTTTGACCACTTCATTTTCAAAATTTTCCTTTAACCGGGACACCACTAGTGCCCGTTCCTTCTGACTTATTTCTGCAGTATAGGGCATCGGATGTTCGTCATGTATGTCGGCCAACTGCTCATGTAGTGGAGAATTATAGATCGGGTGAGATAGAGGACTTACCTCTACCTCGTCAGTAGGAGTTTCCGTAGCCGGCACTACTGGTGTCCCGATCGGTGTTTTCTCTTTCATTTGAGTCTTTAATTGTGCTATGCATTCATCTTTCTCTTTTATCTCTTGCATGGCTTCCCTGAGTGTTTCTTTAGTGGCCAGCAATTCTTTACCAATGTCAGCTACATGATCCATATTTTCGTTGTAGCTTTGTACCAATTTGGCGTTCACCTTTTGTAATTGACTCTTCAATTCATTGGTTTCATTGGCGTATCTGCTCTTGCATTCCTCTATGTTTGCCTGTTCTTGCTTTAGCAGCTCTTCATATTTTGATATCTGATCTCTTAATTCTTTGTCTTTGGTTTCTATGGATTCCTGTTGTACCACTGGTTGATCATATAATAAAGACTTCATCAATTCTTTATTTCTGTTGCGGAGGCTGTCGTTCTCTTCCATATACAAGTTGAGCTGTTGTTCTAATAACATGCTTCTCATTTTCATTTTCTCTTTCTCAGCCTCGCTCACATCGTGTAATCTTTGCAACTCGGTTAGTTGTGTATGCAGCTGTTGATTCTGAGTGATGGATGCATCATGTTGTAGCTTGATTGCCAGCACTTCCGTATTTTTGATTGCCAATTCTTTTTGTGCTTCAATCAATTGTGCCGATAGCTTCTCACTCATGATTTGAAACTGATTCTTTTCTCTTCTTGCCTGATCATAGTCGGCATCTATTTCCATCAACTGCTGTTGAGTGTCCATGGTTGTTTGAATCATCTGCTTGACTACCGGTTTTAGTTGAGTAACATCCACATTAAGCCATGTTTTTGGTATGCTTGGTTCTTCTCCGGTATTTATGTCTTTGCCCTGTGCAATATGTAATGTAGTGTCATGGGGCTGCCTAATCTGAAGCTGGATCCTTGGCTCAGCCCCCATGTTTGCTTGATCATCTGGCACCTCGATCACAATTTGTTCTTTGATTTGTAACTCCTCTGTTTCCTTACCTACTGGAGTTTGGACTTCCTCTTTGATAGGTGATTTTACATAAGTAGCATTGGTTGTATCTTCCTTGATGCTGATCTTTGTAGTGTCATTCAACTGAATGACATGCTCTGGTTCAACTGGATCTTCTACATTCTGTTCCATTTCTTTATGACTTCCTGGCGTCACTTCCACTTGATCGATCTCATTCCATTCTTCTTCTTGATTTTCTGTCCGTATATCAGTATCCAAGGTATCTTTTTCAGGGCTGGAGTCCGTATTGGTACTAGAATCATCTATGCCCAACTCTTCGTATCTTCCAGCTTGTTTAATAGTCTTCTCTGTACTCTGTTGTAGTTTTTCTTGACTCGCCTGTCTATAATGATGACCTTGAATATTTAAGTTCACCTGCCCTTGCATGTACTGATGTGTTTCTTCGAGGGCAGCAGAAAGATCTCTCTTTGTAATAGGCATCTGTGCCGTTGTGATTTTCGGTAAGAGATGAGTTCTTTTTTATTGTGGTGTAGCTTGGGCTTCCTCTTCCCGTAGACGCTTTGTACCCCTCATGGGTTTTTGTGTGCTCGGTCCAGCTTCTTCAACCATCACCATTGCTTTCTTTTTCTTAGGGACCGTAGCTGATTTTGCGTATTTTGCTAGCCCTTCTGAGGTTGGCATCTCTCTCAAACAATTCTTCATATCTAGAGCTTCATATATCAGTAACGTGAGAGCCGAACTGCCATTCAAAAATTTCTTCTGTCCCCATTTCTTCTGGGCTTCAAATAATCTTTCTTGGACATACCCTGTTAAATTGATTTTGTTTCCTATTTGTCTCATGGCATGCGATAGTAATTGTACTACTATCTTTTGTGGAGCCGTATACCTGTGCATGCTTGGGAAGCAAAAGTGTTGATGCACGAGACGGACATCATCTTCTATGTCGATTCTGTTAATCTCCAGGAAGGATCTCTTCTTAGGATCATGACATTCTTCTTTGACACTACTAATACCTGCTTGATTCCATCCAAAAGCTTTATTGATTAACTCATGTGTGAATTGGATTGTCTTCCAAATTCCGACTTTATCCAACACTCGTGCTTCTGGAACTGATATTTTTGTTGCGGCAGGTTGCATGGTATTCATTACCTGTGCACATCTCTGAAAATCTGGAACATAGATAGGCAATTTGAGAAATGCCTCTATGCCTGCTTGTGTCCATACATCTTCAATATGAGGTAATCCTTGTATTATCGTCTTGAAATCCTATGACATGATTGGAAAGTAGTGATCTGTATCCATGATCTTGATGGTTGCCATGAAAATGAGTCCCGAGACTGGTTGGTCATCACGAAACCAATGGCCTCTTGCTCTTGTTACTGATTCCAATGGAAGAAGCTGCACCTCTTCCTGTTGCGTAGATTTTGAATCAGTAGACGCCATCTGCACTCAATATAGAGTATGAATTAGTTGCCATATATTATCAGAAATCCTCCTTTATTTGTTTGTCATAAGCTCGATATTGCTCCGAGTGAATGGTGTCGTCCCTTTCCCGTGTGTGTCAGAAAGTAATACCTGGATTTTTCACATTTTTAGGTATTTTTATATTTTCATCTGAAACGGAAAACAGAAAAGTTAGACTATAGCCGAAGCGATTATTATTATTTTTTGGAGTAATTTTCTTAATGTATGTACAAGTGCTCTCCTATTTCCCCATGTGCTTGACTATCTTGAAATAGAAGAAGGATGTGCCGAATGCTTGGCCTTGTAATGTGGCCCTATCATGCATACTTTGGGTATTGACAATTCCATATGTGTGCAATTGGAAGTAGTTGGTTGATGCATTCTGTTTATTTTGTCTTTCGGTATCCAAATCTGCTTCCTTTTGCTGGGCTTTGTCGTATGTTGCCTAATTCCGATGAATGTGGCTCCTTTCTTGTTGTATGTCTGCTTTATCTGATTTGTAAATCTCGGAATGGCGCGGGTTTCCATTACAGACTCCTTCTTTCTCCAATAACTCTTTTTTTGTGGCTGTTTTGCCTGTGGACCATATTGGTTCTTTTTGTGCTGAGGACCATCCTTTCCGTTTAGTTTCCTTTGAACGCAAGACTTAGGAACCCAGATTTGCGAACGATCCTGTTGAGCAGCTACTACTTTCTTTGGAATCCATATTGTAGCAATTCGTCGATGACTTCGTTGTTCAGCCTGAGTTGGTTTCTCCTTTGATTGTTTGTTCTGATGTTGGTTGGGCTTCTGTTGTCGAAGATACTCCTCCACTTGATCTTTCTTTATCCACGCTTGGTTAGAGTATGGAATAGGGTATATTTTAATGGGTACAAATTTTGAATTACTCAGAGGACTAGTCTCTCTGATGCATGGTGCTTCACTGAGGTTGGTTTCAGCTTGATTAACACTCTCATGACTTGCTAGACTAGAAGATGGTGTGCAAACAGAGTTCAATGTGTCCGCACATATAGTACTTGACGAAGATGTCTCTATAGTGCTAGTGATCATACATTCAGGACTTTGTTCATTAGAATGAACTTTTTGCTCCATGCTCACAGATTTGATTGGTCGTTCGTCTAGCAGACTGAATACTTCACGATCTCCTATCCTGGCTGAGATGTATCCTAACGCCAATTGAATGGTCACTTCATATTCGCAAATCCAGTCTTGACCTAATACTACCTCTTCAAGTAAATCTTGATCGTGACACACTAATAGCTTTTGTTCCATAGTGTTGTTGCCAAGATGCAACGGTAAGGTGATCTCACCTATGCACTGAGTAATCGTTCCTGCTATTCCTATCAATTGGGCCATCGATGGGCATACTGCCTCCTTGAGTTTTTGGGTCAAAGAAAGCTTGATGCAGCTTACAGCAGCTCCTGTGTCAATGAGAGCATCCACCAAGTGGTACTCCGTTTTACCTGCTCCCAAATTTAAATATGGTTGTGTTCTCTGCGATCCTAGGTTTTGAGTAGTTTCTTCGGTTAAAGGTTCTAGATATTTTTTCACTCTACATCCACTGATGTAGTTTGGTAACACGTCTCCATCTAAGGTTGCTAAGCTAATGGCTCCACTTGTAGATATGTGATTAATAATTAATGGACCATATCCTCTCTTCTGCAACTTCTTAGCATGTTGTTTCAAGGTGTATACCAAAACTAAATCTCCTTCCTTCAAATTTTTGTCCTTTATGTGCGCATCAAAGTAGGCTTTCTGTCGTCGTTTAGCAGCATAAATACCTGCTACTGCTTGTAACCTAGTTTCATGAAGCTTTTCTATTTGATCCAATTGAGCTGATAGTTCATGTCCTGTCCACTCATAAGTAGTTGCTACTCTCAGAGTGGGAATTAAGAAATCAATTGGCAAAATAGCATTTTGTCCATATACTAAGTTAAAAGGAGTAGTGCCTATGGCAGTTTTATAGGCTACTCGAAATGCCCATAAAGCATGATGTAATTGCTTATCCCAACCTGATCTACCATTGTTAACAATTTTGGTGAGAACTGTACACAAGATTTTATTCGAACTTTCGGCTTGTCCATTGGCTTGTGGGTGATAAGGAGCTGGTTTCTTATGAATTACCAAGAATTCATTCAATAAAGCTTCTATAACTTCATTCACAAAGTGCGTACCTCTATCACTCACAATTTCTATTGGTAGTCCAAATCTAGTGAAAATGTTTTCAAAGAGAAACTTGGCTGTGGTTCTTGCGTCATTTTTCTTGGTTGCTTTGGCTTCAACCCATTTGGTCAGGTAATCTGTGGCTACAATTATATACTCGGCATGGGATCCTTTTGTTGGTGGGCTAATAGGTCCTATGAAGTCTATTCCCCATTTTGTGAAAGCTCTAGCACTCATCATGGGTCTAAGTGGCATCTCATCTCTTCTAATTGGATATTTCGTTCGTTGACAAGTATCACACCGTTGCACATATGTTATGGCATCTTGGTGTAGAGTTGGCCACCACATTCCAGCAAAGAGGATCATTTTTGTTGTTTTATCCGCAGAGAAGTGTCCTCCTGCAGCTCCTGTATGAGCCATCTCTAAAACAAAAAGATATTCGTTTTCGTGAATGCACATTCGTAATTGGTTATCTTTCCCTCGTTTGAAAAGTTGTTTTCCTATGATGGCATAATCCTTACTTTGTTCTTCAAGAGCACGTTTCCTTGCTGAAGTAGCTCCGTCTGGGTATTCTTGAGTTTTCAAGAACTTTACCAGAGGCATGCTCCATCTTGGTGCTATTGTAGAATAGCATAAGGTAGAGTTCTCATCTGGGATTTGTTCTTGACAGGTTTGACAGGTTGACACATAGTTATGTGCATCTCTTTGCATGGTCGGCCAATATATGCCAAATCTCTTAAGTGTTTGCCATGTTCCATTTGCATTGAAATGAGTTTTCCATTGGTTTATGTGTGCTTTCTGAAGCCACATTTCTTGTTCCTCTTCTTCCACGCATCTCATTAATAATCCACTTGAATCCTGGTGATACAAACTTCCCGCAATGATGTGAAGGTTTTTAGTCCTCCAGAGGTCTTGGGTTTGGTTTGGTGTGATCCCATCTTTAGGTCCATGTGTAAGTATAGGGATCAACTTTTCTGCCCATTGAGGACATACTTCCAGGTTAAAAAGGTATGTATCTGGCAGATCATCTGGTACTCCTATGGGTGGTTCTCCATGGGTCATCCTTGATAAGTGGTGTGCTCTTATGTGGTTATTTCCTTTCTTGACTACTACCTCAAAATCAAATTCCATTAGCAATAAAAACCATCGTACTAGTCGTCTTGTATTACAAGGCTTGTTGACTAGGTACAGTAGGGCTTGATGATCAATGAAGAATTTGAATTTGTTTGCCAATAGGTAATGTCTGAACTTCTTGACTGCGTACACCATCCCTAGGCCTTCTCTCTCCGTGGTAGTATAATTGCGTTCTGCTTGATTTAATTGTCTACTAGCATAGGCTATAGGGTGGTCCAATTTTCCTGTGTCAGCAGGTTGAGCTAAGATGCAACCAATGGAACTTGGAAGCATCCACATGAATGTGAAACGGCTTATTCCAGTTAGGGACTCGAAGGATTGGTGCTGAACTCAATCGATTCTTTAACTCATTAAAAGCTTTTTCACATTCTTCGGTCCAATTAAATAGAGTCAATAATGCATAAAGAGGTCTAGCAATTATGGCGTACATATGTATGAATCTTCGATAGTATCCACAATGTCCCATAAATGCTTGAACTTCCTTAGCCGTCTTAGGTCTTGGTAAATCCAGAATTACTTTGATTTTGTCTTCATCTGTTGAAATCCCATTCTTAGAGACAATGTGTCCTAAGATTTTTCCTTGTCGAACCATGAAGACACATTTTTCAGGATTAAGGCATACTCGATATTGTCGACATTTAGCAAAGATCCTTTTTAGTTCAGGGATGTGCTCTGATCGTATAGCTGAATAAGTACAAAGATCATCCACGTATACCTCCATACTTTTTCTCAGAAATTCCTTGAAAACATGACACATCAATCTTTGGAAGGTAGCTGGGGCATTCGTTAAACCAAAAGGCATGACTCTAAAGGCGTATACTCCCCATTCAGTTGCGAACGCTGTTTTATGTTGGTCCTCCGGAGCACTGGCTACCTGATTATACCCTGAAAAGCCATCCAGAAAGCTATAGACTTCCTTCCCTGCTACCCTTTCCAAGAGATGATCTGTGATTGGTAAAGGATAACTATCCCTTATGGTTGCGGCATTTACTTTCTTCAAATTAATGCACACTCTTAACTTTCCATTCTTTTTCGGTACTACCACCAAAGGTGACACCCATTCCGTGTGCTCAATTTCATAGATGAATCCAGCATCTAGTAACTTGTCTATTTCTTCCTTTATTTTGGCTGAATACACATCGTTATAAGTATATGGTCTTCGTTTAGAAGGTTTGGCTTCGGATGTCATGGGGATTCTATGCGCACATATAGATGGATCTACTCCCTTCAAGTCCTTATAGGTCCAAGCGAAGACATCCCGATATTCTCTTATGAGACGAATTAACTCTTGCTCTTCTTCTAATGAGACATCCTGTCCTATGAAGGTGCATCGTTCCTCTCCTTCTTCTACAGTTACAACTATCTTCTTGGTTTTTTCCTTATTATCATATGCTATTCCAGGCTGTGCTTCTCTTTTCGGCATTTGAATAGCGATTTTTCTCTCCTCCACTTCATATTTTTTAAAGTGAGCTGGTACCTCAAATTGGTCTTGGGGTTTGTTTTCTTCATCTTTTGATTTTCTTTCAAATTCTAATTCCCCTTTCTGCGTGAATTCCTGGTGTTTCTCTTTGGCTGTGATATTTATGTTGGTGGTATTATTCCCTAGATCCATTGGTTCGAGCTCCATTTCTATGCTCTCGTAGTCCTCCTTCCAGTCTTTCTCGATCACTTCTCCTTCTTCAGCCTCCTGAAGGACTACCACATATAGGCCAACATCATAACCCTCCTCATCGATACATTCGTTCATGGTCACTACTTCTTCGTTTACACAGACATCGAGGGTCGCTAAAATTTCCATCCAACCGTGTGGTTCAAATTCTTCATCCGGAAATACTTGTGGCATATAAGCTGGATCTTGTACAGACCTCGCTATTCCTTGTTTTTGCTGCCATCCTTTTCTTCTCTCCTCTTCCTTCTTGGCCGTCTGGCATATCCATAGATGAGTGTCCTCGTTCATCCAGGATTGATCACTAGAACCTATACTATGAATTGATTGATCGTCTTCCTCCTTATGAATTTGATTCCATTGTAGAGGTGGAACATCTTGATAAGTGTACGTATGTAGGTTTATTCTAGTGGTGGTTCCTGCGTGTTGTAGGTAAACCGCATCTTTTCCCCAATCTTGTACGACCTTTAGCTGTCTCATGAAAGGCCTTCCCAGGATCATTTCATAATTGCTTGGCCTTTCGAAGTGACATATTGCTAAAGTGTGTTTGAATTCCACTCCACACGTAGTGAAGACTACTCGCTCCAAAAATCCTAAGGGTCTTTCCGTATGTCCATCTGCCATTTGTATTTTCATGCATGTTGGTCTTAATGTTGGTTTTCCCCATTTCTCCCAAGTTTCTTTGGTAGCAATACCAACACCAGCTCCAGAATCTAAGATGGCTTTGGTAGTGTAACCCCTATAAGTAATTGGAAGGCAGGTATTTCCTTCATCTCCCTCACTAAAGTCTCCTACTTTATCCACTGGAATTCTCACCGTGTTTACTTCGTCTGCTATCTCTTTCTTTTTCTCCTTGACTTCCCATTGATCGATTAATTTTTCCTTCAAATGTGGTTTTACCTTCAACAGTTCTTCGAATGTTAGGGTACAAGGGATTTTTACCTCTCTAAAGCGTTGTATGATCTCAGATGTTTGAACTGATGGGTTCGTTCTTCGTTTCCTCATTGAGGGAATGCGATACAATTCTGAATTGTGTTCGTACTCCCCTGTGTAATTGGGCAGTTCCTTTACATCTTCCTCTCCTTGGTCACTTGCATCCATTGGAAAAATTTCTTCTGAATTCAGTTCAGGTATTGATCCCTCTATTTCGTTTTCTGCTTCTAGTTCTTCAAAGGGTGGTTCAATTCCTTCCACTTTCTTCCATTTGTCCTCTTGAACTCGTGCCCATAGATCTTTAGTCCATTCTCCTTCTACTTCAGGAACTATGGATCCTTCCCTTCTCTCAACACCACATTCGTCATTCTGTGTTTTATTTACTTCAGACTTTTCATGAGTGTTTACACACTCTTGGAATTCTCCTTCATAAATTCTGGTATTAGGTAAAGGCGATGCAGGTTTTTCTAAGGTTTGTTGTGCAACTTCTATCAATTTCTTGCAGATCTCCAGTCTTTCTTTTTCTAAGTCGCCTCTTGGATATTCTCTCTCGTGTTGCTCTATGGTAGGTCCTGCTCTAATTTGTGCCTTGTATGCCTGAATCCACATGGCTAATTCTTCAGGCATAGGATCTGCCAACACTGATCCTACCTCCTCTTTTTTGGACTGTTCATTTTTGTTTCCTTCTTCCCTCTTCGGTTCTTCCTTTGGTTTTTGTTCGTTTTCCTCCTTTTCCTTCTTTTGTAATAACTTCTTTTCTTTTATCCTATCTCTTCGGTTTTTCCATCTCTGGGACCTTTTACTCGCAATACTTTTCTCCGGCTCTTCTGAGTCTTCAACTCTCTAAGGGATGGGTGTGTCCCTCTCCTTGTCACTATGATTGTGTTGTTGTGGTTTTTCAGGGGTCTCTCTAGCTTTGGCTCTCGTTATCGCTTTCAATGGTACTGTGTACTCTTTATCACTCCCTGATGATTCAATTACTTCTATTACGTTGATTTGCACGTTAGATGTAACCTTGTTGGGATTCTTGGGGCAGTCTCTGAAAAGGTGTTCCTTACCACAATCACTACAGTAGCCTTCCCAGACTTGTTGTGGTGGTGGTGGGTTTGGCAATGTGCATTCTCTGATATAATGATCACCTCCACATCTATAACATGGTCCTCTGGGTACAGGCGGTCTGTTCATGGGTCGGGGTGGTATGGTTGCTCTAGGACCTGTATACATCAATGACACATAGTCCTGCTCATATCCGTATGAACTATCTGATGCTTCCATGCCATAGGCATATGGTTCATACAATTGTCCATATTCCATCATTGGTCTTTCATAATTAGGGTATGTTCCTTGACTAGGGTCATAAAACGAGTCATATGGTTCATTACTAGTCAAAGGTGTGGCTGGGACTATAGCTCTCTCTAGGTTTTCTTTAGGTTGAGCTATCTTGACTGGGACAACATTCTGAGGATGGGGCGGTTGTTGTCCTAGTACTGGCTGTGGTTGGGTGTATCCCTGATAAGCATATGGTTGTGGCACTGGTGCCTGCGGCTGATAAGTAGGATACCTAAAGGCTTCACCTCCCTGATCTCTTTGAGGGTATCCATAGGGTCTCATGTATGGTTGTGCTTGTCTCGCTTGCCTATTGTAAAGGCAATTTTCCGTGCTGTGATTTGTATATTTTTGTTCCACACTGCAATATTGTAGAGGTCCTGGGACAGTGGGTCTATTATAGGCATAAGCCGGTGGTGGGACTACTCCCCTAGTACACAAGTGAGAAGGATGATCACCTCCGCACTGCATACATCTTCTGAGCATGGGTACTCTTATAGGGTTATTGGGGTGGTTCCTCTGTCCTTGAACGTTCAACTTCTTCGCTAACAAATCGGCTATTTCCTCTACATGGTTTTTAGGAATTGATGAGTTGCTGGCCGAATCTTCACTTTTCAAGCTTCCTTGAGGTATTTTCAGGTCCTCCGCTAGGTTGTCTTCTAGGTCTATGCATTCCTTCATGCATTCTTGCAAAGTCTGGACCCTTTTCACATACACCAATGATCTCAAGGATCCGTTCAACAATCCTTCCAAAAATAATGACACCATTTTATTTTGTGTGGGTCTCTCTTCTACTGGGCATCTGTCTACATACTGCTTGAATCTTCTTGCAGCCAATCTCACTGATTCGGTAGGGACTTGCTTGAAGCTATGGATCAATGATGAAGAATTGTTTTTAATTCCTGATTTAGTAAATTCCTCAATCATTTCTTGGTATACTTGCTCCATGTTTTGAAAAGTATTAGGGTCCAATGGCTGAAACCATGCTAACGCTGTGTCTGATAAAGTAAGACTAAAGGACTCGTACTGAATCAAAAAGTCTTCTACCTGTTCGGCTCTGATTACTTGTTTAAATTCAGCTATATGATTGTAAGGTTCACTAGAGCCATCATAGTGATTTCTCATGCATTTGGCCACTTGGATTGGCCTTAGTCGTCTTCCTGCTTTGGGTGGTCTAGGCATCACAGGGAAAATTGGTCTTCCTATGGGTATGCCTGGTCCTCTTACTACCGGCGGTCTGACTGGAGCAAAAATCCATGTCTTGGGTCAATAGTTGGCTGAGGTCGGTAATTAGGGTTATTTGCAGGCATTGCAAACTGTATCGGTGGTCTGACGGGGATTTGGGTTTGTTGTGTCTGTTGTGTTTGGCCCGACTGCTGGTAGGAATCATTATGGGACGTTCCAAGTGGGTTTCTTGAGGTAGTGGCTTGGTCCCTAGGGGGAAACACTGGGATATTCTGATATTTCAACTCGGCTCGTTCCACTTCTGTTATGGGCCAATATCTTCTCTGATTTTTATCCAGATACGTGATAATGGTGGAAAAATCAGGATCCTGCAACTCATAGATGGTGACTGGATTAGGAGCAGCTTCCCAAATTGAGGAATGTGCTCTAAGGAGATGCTCCATCCCATTGATCAAATATACATCCATTAAGGTGTCATCTTGGGGAATCAGATCTCCTCTCCATATCCTAGCTACCGTTGATCTCCCTCTAGGTGTAGTTACTTGCTCTTCATTCCCTCCTCCATTTAAGTTTGAAGCATTATTTTCTTCACCAATTTCATTAATGTTTTCTGGGTGTTCTGTGACAACATATTGGATATCTCTTTTGTCCATGTAAAGTCCTCCTATGTACTTGACGGCTGGTCTAGGCACTATGTAAGCCTCTAATGCTTTCTTTAACCTGCCCACTGATCTGTTTAGACCATCCAAATAAATAGGCATCTCATTTGGTTGGTGTTCACATACTCCAAGGAGGTTCTGTACTCTCCCTCAATGATCGACATCACGCCAATCATGGGTACTGAGTTCTGCATATCCTCTGAAGCCATGGGAATTTCTTCCTCTGACTCACTGGAGGTCTCTGAATAATGTGAACGGTTACTTGGCTCTGCTACACTACCTACAGAAGAGATTACACTTCTTCGGCTTCCTAGGGTTCTTCCGGATCTCAGGTTCATCCACTTCTAAACTCTGATCAGCCTTTGCTAACTTTTAGCCTCTGGGATTCTTCACTACAGGTCAGAGTTTCTAGAAGACCTTGTCTGGGATATGACTGAAAAAGATGTTTTTCCCAGATCACGATACTTGTCTCCAAAATTCCACGATACACGATCTCTGGGCTGAAACGATACCCGATACTTAGGTCAGAACGATACACGATGTTTGATGGAAAACGATACTTGTCACTTGGAAGGAAACGATACACGATATTTCAATCCCGACGATATTCGATACTTGAACACCGACGATACACGATACTCGCAGCAGACGATACACGATCTCTGAATTGGAACGATCGGCGATACACGATATTTGGCAAGTATCGCGATCTCTGAGAAGCGATACACGATACTTAACCCAAACGATACGCGACCAACGATCGCCGATACTTGAGCGAAACGATACGCGATCTTTGGCAAGTATCGCGATCTCTGTGAAACGATACACGATACTTAAGCCAAACGATACACGATCGATGATGTTTGGCCAAGACGATACACGATCTCTCGCAAACGATCGCTGGCAAAACAATACACGATACTTGTTAGGTATCGCGATCGCTGAACCAAACGATACACGATCGATAAGAGTAACGATACACGATCGACGATCTCTGGCCAAAACGATCTCTAACCAAGTATCGCGATCGGTATGAAACGATACACGATCGGAGGGAAATATCGCGATACTCGACCACAGGAGCAAAACGATACTTGATAAGTATCGCGATACTCAACCGCGGGAGTAAAACGATACTTGACCCTTAGACAATTTTTGAGAAATGTTTGTTAAGTTTTGTTTTGATGCCCTTGTTCTCCTAGTTCCTCTCTCCTCTCCTCACTCTCTGTATCAAGCAAAGCACCTCTTTTACCCCATGCAGATCTTAGACGATACCTGACGCAGATCGTTTCACTCTGAAAGACTTGAGTTATGTAATGAGGTTGATGGAATGATACAAAAGCTTACCTTAGGACTCTATCTCAACCCTTGTTGGTGCAAGACAAGCCTACACACATTGGCTTGGAACCTTGTACTTATGGAAGATTAGCATGGATAAAGATCTACCAAGGCTTCACTCAAAGCAAGGCTCATATGAACATATGCTTATATGTTCTTACTTCTTTACCCCTTGTAAAAGTCTAAGTGACTTATCATTTGTTTGTAATCACTTTAAGTCATCCACCTACTTCTAGAGTCGTGGAAATTTGAATGTTGAGATGGAGAGAATATCTCCCTACTTTTAGAGGAGAGATTCAAGGGAGCCTAAGTTTGAATTTCAAATTCAAATGAAGATCAAACTCCTATAAAGGATGTAGTGAAAAAGTCGCGGGTTACACTCTCACTCTAGCTCACTCCCCGAGGCAATTTGATCATTGTAATTCATTGTGTGTGAGTGGTACCTCATAGCCAACACCACAATACCTCATTTAGCTCTGCTTATCAAGCTAATGAGATTGTACAAACACATATATCAATAGAAGTATACATTCATCATCTCTGTTTTGTCTGAGTCTCCTACTCCAAGTCTGTCAACTTCATCAGGGCATATCTCTGGATCTACTGAACCAATTCAAGAGATCTATAGCTCATTGGAACCAGCTCAAAGTCTACTGCAAGCATACAAAGTTTCAAAGGATTCCATTCAGCCACTTGGGAGAAAATCGAGTCGAGGTGCACACTGGTATTTGTCTGCAGAGTTCCTGAAAAGTCGGGGGTGATTATAATTTTGCTAAACTTATTTCTCAGTGCATAGTTTATCAATTGAAGTGATTCCACTTGTGATTGGTAGCTTACTAAGGTGCATTAATACTCCCAAAAGGAATTGTTCCAATTTTAAGTGTGCTGGACACACTGAGTAAAAGTCTGAGCAGGTATCATTACAGGAATAGAAGGTTTTGCTTGATTTTTGAAGTACAAAGTTATCTGTTTTGGTTTGATCATTACCCAAACCATTTCCAAAGTACATATATGGTTTCTTTATGTCATTTGGAAGCTAAGCTAGTGTACTAAGCATATCTGAAGAGAAAAGAGGGCAGGTGTGAAGCAGGATTTGCAGCACCAACTGATTTCCTGAGTGCATCCATCCATCACTCTCAACAGTGGTATCAGAGCAAAGAAGGTAAACATGGGTGATGGTTTCCCTTCCTTCATTGACAAATTGGACAGAAACAATTATCAAGCTTGGTCATTGAGAATGAAGACCTATCTACAAGGGAGAAGTCTATTTGGATACATATCAGGAGATGAGGAGTTGCCCTCATTCAAGACTAGAGGACTACCTACAAAGGATGAACATGAAAGGCTCAACCAATGGTGTGCAAAGGATGCTTTGGCAAGGTCTTATCTCTTAAACTCTATATCTGACTTTCTTTTACCTCATGTAAGGAACTGTAAGACTTCCCAAGAGACTTGGGAAACCTTGTCAAATTATTTTTCTTCCAACACAAGGGCTAGGAAGAATCAATTATGGACTGAGTTCACAACCCTTAGGAAGCAGCCCAAGCAATCAGTCTCAGATTATGTCACAAAGATCAAAGATGTGGCAGACCAACTAGCAAGCATTGGAGAGGAAATTGAAGAGGAGCAAATAGTCAGGCAAGTGACAAATGGACTCAAGGCAGATGATAAGTGGGAAAGTTTCACCACTGCAATGGACCTCTACATGGACATGCATACCCCTGATCTCACAACACTCATGGGCCAACTATTTACACATGAAGCAAAGTTCACCAAAGCTGGAGATCAATCAAAAGGTAACAACCCCTCTGCTCTCTATACTGAAAAAAAGGTTAAAGATAAAGGCAAGAAAAAACAGGAAGAAGAAGGCTCTACCTCTCAAGCCAATTATGCAGGGAGGGGTAGGTCATCTAGAGGAAGAGGCAGAGGAGGTAAGTCAGGTAGGGGGAGACCCTACAACTCATCACCTTGCAACATCTGTGGATTGTCCAACCATACCACAGATGAATGCTACAAGAACTACAAAAATCAGAGAGGAAGAGGCTACTCAAGAGGTGGATACTCTCAAGGAAGAGGCAGATTCAACCAACATCAAAGCTACAATGGGTACAACAACCAATACCACAACAATTACAACAACAACCACAATGGAAACTACCAAGGTGGATTCAGAAATAGAAGAGACTACAACAATTACACAGAGGAGCAGGATGACTCCTTATTGATCATGAATATGACCTCCAAGATAGGTACAAATGATGATCATTTATTTTACATTGACTCAGGATGTTCTAACCATGTAGCTGGCAATGTGGCACTACTTTCTGATTTGGAAGAGCCCAAGGGCAAACATCAGGTACAAACAGGTGATGACACTAAGCACTCTGTTGTCAAAATTGGAAATGTGAAGACATGTGATGGTAATCAAAACCTATTAAGCAGGGTACTCTATGTACCAACAATAACTAAGAATTTAATGAGTGTTGGTCAGATTGTGGAGAAAGGTTTGCAGGTCAGATTCACACAACATGGAGCATATGTGGAGGACCCAAAACAAGGATTCAGAAGGATAGCCAAAGGGGAGAAATCAGGTAGATTATTTACATTGGAGCTAGAAGATACAAAAAACATTGCTTTGTATAATTACAAGGATCAGACACTTCCAGAGTTAGAGATATGGCATAAAAGATTAGGGCACATAGGTGAAAGGACTCTTAAGCAAATGTGCAGGGATCAATGTGTGCTTGGGATACCTAATGTATCCAAGCAACACATGATTTATAAATGTGGATCATGTCAATTTGGTAAGTCTCACAGATTACCCTACTCAAGGAAAGGTTTCATACATGAAGACTACCTAGACTTGGTACACACAGATGTTTGGGGACCTAGCAAGGACCCTTCCATTTCTGGTTCAAGGTATTATGTGTCTTTCATTGATGACTATAGCAGGTGGACCATTTTATACTTTATGAAGCATAAAGATGAAGTGTTTAATTGTTTCAAGAGGTATCTTGCACTTGTTGAGAATCAAACAGGTAGAAGCTTGAAGAGGCTAAGGTCAGATGGTGGAGGAGAATACTTCTCCAATGAGTTTGAAGATTTCTTGCAGGAAAGAGGCATCAAGAGGGAGATCACTACAAGGTACTCACCTGAACAAAATGGGGTAGCAGAAAGAAGGAATAGACTTATAGTGGAAACAGCTAGGTCTATGCTCAATGAGAAAAAGTTGCCAAATTACTTATGGGCAGAGAGTGTATCCACTGCCACTTACCTCATCAATAGGTTGCCATCCAAATCACTTGATGGCATGACACCATATGAAGCATGGCATGGTAAGAGACCCTCTCTGGATCATTGCAAAATCTTTGGTTGTGTAGCATATGTGCATATTCCCTCACAGGTAAGAGGAAAACTAGACCCAAAGGCAGAGAAATGTATCTTCATTGGTTATGATTTGAACCAAAAGGGATACAGATTCTACAACCCCACAAACAAAGGGTTCAAGGTAAGCAGAGATGTCATATTTGATGAGAATGACTCATGGTATGAGAATGAATGCAGGAAAGTGAGTCTACCCTATGACATGGAGGAAGATTTTCCAAAGCTTACCAAGGAAGAGCCAACTCAGCAAGAAGATTCAAGCTCAGATGATGATACCATAAACCTTGAAGAGTTCAAGGCTTGGAAATCCAAAGGAAAGATGAAGATGAAGCAATTGGAGGATAAGCCAGAAACTTCTACTCAAGCAATGAGGAGATCTCAGAGAGAGAAGAAGAAACCTATCAGATTTGGGTATGACACATCACTTGTAACTAAACATTCTGTATATCTTGCAAAAGACTTGTTGAATGAAGAACCAGGTACCTATGAAGAAGCAATTACAAAGCCAGAATGGAAAGAAGCCATGGATGAGGAGATAGAAGCCCTCAAAGAGAGTGATACTTGGGACTTGGTACCCAAGAAGGACACTATGAAGGTAATAGGATCCAGATGGATCTACAAATTGAAGAAGAATTCAGATGGAACAATTAACAGGTACAAAGCTAGGTTGGTAGCCAAGGGTTTTGCACAAACCCAAGGCATTGATTATGAGGAGACATTTTCTCCTGTGGCCAAGATGCCAACTATCAGAGTTTTGGTGAGTGTAGCTGCATCCAAGAATTGGAACATGTACCAATTGGATGTGAAGAATGCATTCTTGAATGGATGGATATCTGAAGAAGTCTACATGTCACAACCACCTGGCTATGAAGATCCAAAAAAGGTACATTATGTTTGTAAATTGAAGAAGGCTCTGTATGGTTTGAAGCAGGCACCTAGAGCATGGAACTACAGATTGACCACCTACCTCCAAGACCAAGGATTTGTGATGAGCAAAGCAGACACTTCTCTATTCATAAAGAGAAGTAGTACAGAGGTAATCTACTTATGTGTTTATGTTGATGATATCATCATTACAGGTAATGATGTCAATGGGATTAGACACATCACCGAGTCGAGGTGCACACTGGTATTTGTCTGCAGAGTTCCTGAAAAGTCGGGGGTGATTATAATTTTGCTAAACTTATTTCTCAGTGCATAGTTTATCAATTGAAGTGATTCCACTTGTGATTGGTAGCTTACTAAGGTACATTAATACTCCCAAAAGGAATTGTTCCAATTTTAAGTGTGCTGGACACACTGAGTAAAAGTCTGAGTAGGTATCATTACAGGAATAGAAGGTTTTGCTTGATTTTTGAAGTACAAAGTTATCTGTTTTGGTTTGATCATTACCCAAACCATTTCCAAAGTACATATATGGTTTCTTTATGTCATTTGGAAGCTAAGCTAGTGTACTAAGCATATCTGAAGAGAAAAGAGGGCAGGTGTGAAGCAGGATTTGCAGCACCAACTGATTTCCTGAGTGCATCCATCCATCACTCTCAACAACCCTCTACTCCACCTGACTAGCTCTGCGTAGCTCAGATTGCTCCACACTTCGTCCACGATCTCTGACTACCGCTCACGATACTCGACGATAGTCCCACGATACTTGCTCAGAAAACAAGTGACTTGCAAAGTGATACTTTTTTGGGTTTTATACTTGGTTTTTTTTTTTTTTTTTTTTTTTTAATCTATTGAAAATGAAACAACAAGACAAGAAGTGAAAGCTACTCTAATCCACTCCCTCACTCTTCCTATTCTCCTCCTACTACTCACTTCCCTAAACTAACAACTCACTACACACACTCCAAGAATGAGAAGTAGCAAGTGCGGCTGAAAATGACTTACCAAAGAAGAGAAATTTTCCACTCCTCCACTTACTTCAATGCAAAAAGCTACTTACCATCACACGAATGCCTCGGTTTGATTCGTCACTCCCCGGCAATGGCGCCAAAAAGTGTGTTGACCTAAGTGCCAACTTAGGGACTTGCGGAGAAAGAGACTATACCTCAATCCCCTCTCAAGTGCATATAGTGGGGATACACGCTTTTAATTATCAATCCAAAGAGTATACAAACCTAGCCGAGTGTATGAGGACATGCAATCATGTAATGGTCAATGCAAATGAACTACTCAAAGAGTGTAAGTAAGGCAAAGACTTATCCAAACAAGCTCCAACTGTTGGCCAAGGCGAAACGATACTTGGTGCAGCAGCCGTCAGTATTTTGGACTTTTCTCCCAGCTCGGAACTCCAAATATAGCAAATAGCATATGCGTTTCGAAGCTCTCGAGAAGACGCATCCAATGGCAGTAGTTTCACTCAATTCTGACGCTCCTACTTCAAGTTATGAGCAAAATACTGAGTCGTGGGAAATACCTTCCTACACTTCAGCACTTCGCACACACCTTACCTACAGCAAATAAACACTTTCATGGATAGACAACACTCACAAGCACTCTTTCCAAGCAATACACATGCATACAAGCTCACGAAGAAGAAGATACAGAGTGAAGAAAACACAAATTCGAATTTTTGTGCTCTCTATACTCACAATGGCAAAAAGTACTTTACAAAGAGTCACATTTGACTTATATACTAGTGCCCTAAAAATGGTCCTTTCACACAAGAGACCGGCACTTTATTCACTAAAAGACTAATTTCCTACTATTTTACATGGGTAAATCTCTAATCTTCTGTGGGGATGCATCTAGAGGACTCCTCTAGTGCATTTACAACGGGAAATATATTACAAGAATGAGTATGATACAAAAATATGATGTCCAAATCGGAAAAATTTTGGGGCCCGTCTTTTTCTCTGCTTTGTACTTCCTTTAGCTCTGCAACATACATTTTAGTGTAACCCTAGTTTCACATTCATTATGGTAGATCTAGGTCAAAAAGTGGAGTTTCTTGACAAAGACAACTACTAGCCATTGGAGGTCCAGATTCATGAACTACCTCATGAGAAAATGTTTATGGCCTATTGTGTGTGGAGATGAAGATAAGCCCAATGTGGATCCCAAAGATCTAAAGATCACCAATCAAGAATTGAAGATGTTGAAGGAATTGGAGGAAAGGACTAGGAGATTTATCTTCTACATATCGCAAGTAATCTCTAACACTATGATTGGTCATATATTAGAGTTTGATCATGCTAAAGATGTTTGGGAGGCCTTAGAGAAGATATATGCCACTTCCATAAGAAGCAGGAAGATGCAACTTAAGAATGAACTCCATTCCTTGAAGAAGGGTAGTGGTCAATCTATTGTTGACTACACCTTGAGGGTGAAGGAGTTGAGGGAGCAATTGGCATCCATTGGTTGCAAAGTAGATGAGGAAGACCTTGTGCAGACTACTTTCAATGGGCTAAGAGGGGAAGACAAGTGGAAACCCCTCATTACTACCATCTTGTATAGAGATCCTCTACCAACTCTTGAGGAGTTGATACCACACCTAGTGGCAGAAGAAGTTGCCATAGAAATATATCTAAGAAGGATGGTCACTCGCAAGTCCTATATGCTAGCAAACGCAAGAGTGGAAAGAAGGAGAAAGGAGGAAAAAGCAAGTGGAAGTAGTCCAAGAAAGAAGTTTCAGATTAAAAAGGAGATAGCAAGGCATCAATTTCAAGGAAGGCAAAGGAAAGAACAACCCTCATCAAGGTAAAACTTATTTTATATGTGGTAAATAGGATGATATTTCTTCAAATTGTTGGTTCAACGATAACAAAGGCAAGAAGAAGAAGGAGCAAGGGAATTATGTTAACAACTCCAAGAAGGATGATGAGAAGGAGACCCTCTTGGCCATGAGACATGGCTTCACTAGTGATCCCAAGGGCAAAAAGTGGATGCTCTAATCACATGTCAAGTATGGAGGAATCTTTTGCTCATATGCAGGTCCTAAGCTCAAAAGGTTGTGTGCAGATAAGAGATAACACTGAGCATCCCATTACACATGTGGGAGATGTGAAGCTAGGTGAAGGTAAATCTATCAAGACTCTTAAAGATGTGTTCCATGTTCCATCTATTTCCAAGAACCTTATCTCTATGGGAGAGATGGTAGAGAGAGATATGCAAGTTATATTTGATGCAAAAGGATGCATGGTGAAGCAAGGAGGCAAGGTCATTTCCAAGGGAAGGAAAGAAGGCAGATTGTTCACTCTAGATGTTGCTCCTACACACAACAAGGTATGTTATGTGATGATTGGCAACAAAAGGATTACAGAGACTAATCTTTGGCAGAAGAGGATAGGACATATCAATATTCCCAAGTTAAAAAGCATGTGCAAAGCAGGTTTAGTGTAGAGACTACCAAATCTTGAAGGACAAGGTCTACATGAGTTTTGTGATGCTTATCAACTAGGTAAGCAAGGAAGGAAGCTATTTACAAAGAGTGAGTACAAATCCTCTAAGGGCTTGGAGCTTATACACTCATATGTATGGGGCCCTAGCAAAGAGGCTTCATTGGGAGGAGCTAGGTACTTTGTCACTTTCATGGATGACCACTCAAGAAAGGTATGGCTATATGTTATCAAGGAAAAATCAGAATTGTTTTCATGCTTTCAAAGATTTAGGTCCCTTGTTGAGAATGTGATGCACACATCAAGACACTTAGGTTAGATGAAGGGAGAGAGTATTTCTCCAAGGAATTCACAAATTACTTGCAATACAATGGCATAAAGAGGCTCTTTACATGCATGTACACTCCTCAACAAGATGGTGTTGTAGAGAGGAAGAATAATAATTTGGTTGAGATAGCTAGATGTCTCATAAATGAAGGTATGTTACCATTCTCTTATTGGGCTGAGGCTATGAATACATCTTGTTACTTGATAAACAGGGTTCCAACAAGTGGTGTGCATAACTTGACTCCACATACAGTCTATTATGGCAAGAAACCAACCATGGAGCACCTCAACGTATTTGGATGTGTATGCCTTCTTCATGTTCCTAGTGAAGTGAGAACAAAGTTAGAGCCCAAGAGTGGGAAATGTGTGTTCATTGGCTACTCAAATGAGCAAAAAGGCTACAAGTGCTAGAAGCCTCTCTCAAAGAAGCTATATGTGTTAAGAGATGTGTTTCATGAGTCAAGGTCATGGTATGGAGACAAGGGCAAGGCAAAGTTGGATGAAGAGGATCAAGAGAAGTATGCAAAAACCTTGATGTGTAGATTCAACTTCAAGGGTCAATCACAATCAGTGGACAAGAGGCTTCTACATCTAAGTTACACACATATGATCACTCTTAAACTTATGAGTATGAAGGACCATCCCCTACTTCAAAGTATAGAAGGCTACAAGAGACAAACTATGACACTATGGAAGCTCACGAGGAATCAGAAGAGGAAGAGCTTGAGGAGATCATTACTCCTAATGTAAAGCTCAATAGACTCAACAAGCAATATCCCAAAGGTCAAGAGAGGAGTTCTATAAGGAAGAAGGCAGCCCCACAAAGGTATGCATATGGTTCTTTCATGGCAAAGCACTAAACATACATGATGAATGTCATTGTAGATCAAGAGCCAAATTCTTATGAGGAGGCAAAGACCAAACCAAAGTGGAGGAAGGCTATGGATGAAGAGTTCAAAGCTCTTAAGGAGAACAACACTTGGGAACTAGTACCCATGAAGAAAGGCATGAAGATAGTCCAAAACAGGTGGGTGTACGAGACCAAGAGGAATGCAAATGGCAGCTTGGCAAGGTAGAAGGCTACACTAGTAGCCAATGGCTTCACACAGACACAAGGGGTAGATTATGAGGAGACTTTCAGCCCTTTGGAAAACAAGGCTACCATTAGAGCTCTCATAGTCCTATGTGCAACAAGGAGGTGGCCTATCTACCATATGGACATAAATAATGTTTTCTTGAATTGAGTTATAAGAAGAGGTGTTCATGGAACAACCTCAAGGGTATGTAGATCCACAACATCCCAGATATATTTTTCGGTTGAAGAAGGCTTTGTATGGCCTAAATCAAGCCCCAAGGGCTTGGAATCAGAGGCTAGTGGACTTCTTGAAGAGATGTGGTTTCTCTCTAAGTGATGCAGATCCATCCTTGTATATGAAGAAAACAAATGACAAGATATGCTTGATATGCATATATGTAGATGATCTCCTTGTGATAGATGATGATGATGATGCAGGGATAAGGACCATCAAAGAGAAGCTTGGAAGAGAGTTCAAAATCTCAAATTTAGGTATGCTTAACTACTTTCTTGGCATTTAGGTGATCTATGAGAAGAAAGGTATCTCTCTCTCAAAAGAAATATATTCTAGATGTGTTGTTTAGGTTTGGCATTATAGATTGTAAACCAATAGCTCAATCTATGGATTCAAATGTCAAGTTAAACATGGAAGATGGTAAGAAGCTAGAAGACCTTACACTATGCAGGAGCATTGTGAGATCATTGATCTATGCCACACTCACAAGGCTTGACTTGTGCTACATAGTTGGAGTTCTATCAGTTCATGCATGCAACCATAGATACACATCTCAATCATGCAAACAGAGTGTTAAGGTATGTGAAGAGTCTAGTTGATCATGGGTTTCCATACAGGTATGATGAAGAACTTCAAGTAAGATCATCGAGTGGTGTAGATTGGGAAAGCAGTGTTGATGATAGAAGCTTCTAGCTATGTTTTCATGCTAGTTATAAAAGCAATTTCATGGATAAGCAAAAAGAATCAAATAGTTGCATTGAGATCAATAGAGGCTAAATATAGAGCTTTATGCCTCACTACATGTGAAGCAATGTGGCTCAAGAAGCTCTTCAAAGATCTTGGTATAAAACTTGGATCAATTCCAGTTTATGGAGATAACATGTCAAGCCTACATCTTGCTAACAATCCTATGTATCATGCAAGGACCAAACACATTGAGGTGCATTATCATTATGTAAGGGAAAAGGTTGAAAGTGGGGGCATTAATGTTCATTTTGTAGGTACAAAGGACCAAGTTGCAGATATCTTCACCAAAAGTTTGGATGTGATCAAGTTAACAAAGTTTTCAAAGGCTATGCGCTTGCTTGATATGGACACAATATTTAGGTCAACTACACAAGTTTTAGGTGAACTATGCAACCTTTAGGTGGATAAAGGGGTCAAAAGACCTGAAGCTTTTGGTGGATAAAGGGGTCAAAAGACCTTAATGTTGAAAATGTGAACTATGCAAGCTTTAGGTGGATAAAGGGGTTAAAAGACCTCAATGTGGACAAAACTCACAACTCAAATCACTTAGGTGGTGGTCTGAAGGTCAAGCAAGGTTAGGCAAGTCAGTCCTAAGCCAATGCAAAAGTTGAGAGAGGCATCCAAAAGCTATAAAAGAAGGTGAAGAGTCATCAAATGTATGGAAGTCTTGTAGGTCATTAAAGATCAAGAGACATATACACAAGGAAGTTGAAGGAGAGAGTCATCCAAGGCTCAAGGAGCTAAAACATAGTAGTCCAAGATAGGATAAACACAAAGGAAGGTGTTACATGCACAAAGGAAGAGCTTTCAAGCCCACACCCCCTCTAGTCTCTTGTAGGTATAGACATAGTTTGCTTATAACAGTTGTAACTCCTTGCATACATATCCGATTCAAGAAATTTAAAGTGCATTTTGTATCTCATATATTCTCTTACTTTGTCTAAGCGGGCTTCTTGACATTAGTTTTATGTCTAGAGAAAGTGGTGTATCTCTATAACCCTAATTTTTGCATATCTTACATCTCTGAATAGTCTATTTTGTATAGAGTTGTTGGCTAACCTAAATAGATCCATTTGAGGCATAGCTTTTTGGAAAGCTTACAAACCATACTAAATTTTGCTAAAATCTTAGTTGATTTGGATTAGTGTAAGGCAAGTGAATCAGGGTTTTGTTGTAGGATAGCAGAAAAGGTGTATAAAGGTACCTAGGTATTGGGTTCATTCCACTTCTAGTGTGCAAATATGAGGTATTAAATTCCATAAAAAAGATGCACTTAACCACTTGCCAATGCTTGACACATGGCAATGCATAAACTCGCTCATCTGAGAGATAGCAAATTGAATATCAAGTCGATTTATGCATAAGTAAATTAAGCATCTAACAGCCTATTGATAGAGAACAACATCAAATGCATCTCTAGCATCATGAAGACTCAATCATAAACATATCTCCATAGGAGTGGCAATAGATTTGCAATCTTCAAGGCCAAAATGTTGCAATATTATGTCAATATATTATGTTTGACACAGAGCTATTCCATCAATTGCATAAATTGAATGCCCGAATAATGATGCAAATGATCCAAATCTAACATCTCAAATGAGGCATGCAAATTAGCCCTAAAATCAGCAATATGATTCTCATTAGGACCAATGAAGAGAAAATCATCAACATAGATAACAGTGATCAAAATCACATCATTTGCATTTGATTTCATAGCACTCATCTAACTTTCTAAATTTTGTCCCTCATCAAAAGAAACGGGCTCATTCTTGTCACATAGACTAAAGGCAACCATAGTAGAGTAATTTGATGCAAAAGAAGCACTATGAGAGACTCAATGACTACGATATAAAAAAGGTGCATCTAATTTACTATCTCCCAAAGTCTACACCAACCATTTAGGCATAGTTTTTGCCTCATCTATATCAACCCTCTCATCAACAAGTGCATCCTATAAATTTGCATAAAAAAGGGAATGATCTACATGATCATGCAAAACCTATAAAGGTTGAGAAATCACCTCATCTGGACCAACACTTGATTGTCCACCTATAAAAAGTGGCAGCAAAGTGTCATACGCATCTTTGGAGCTAAGTGGTCTCATTAGTACGTAAGGGTAATGGCAAAATTACATCTTCCACAAAAACAACATCATGGCTAACAAAAATGCGTTTAGTCTATGGATGGTATAGCTGATGGCCTTTGCTTTTAGAACAATATCCAAGAAAAATACATTTTATTGCTTTATCATCCAATTGTCTAGCTTATTATGGCCAAATTGAGTGATTCTTGTTGTGATGTAGAGCTTACAACTTGTACTATAGAAGTACATCATATTTTTTAAAAATTTCAATGAGAAAAACTCTGTTCAAATAGGTATTTATGCAGATCTATTTTTTTGTGTGTATCTGGTGTTTCATCAGAGACATACCTCCCTTCACACTTTCATATTGTGTGTATCTGGTGTTTCATCAGAGACATACCTCCCTTCAAACTTTCATATCTCAGCTGCTATGAGGTTTATTTAAGTGTTTTCACTTGGAGTAGTTTCTTTAGCTCTCGTACTTTCTTTATATATATATATATATATATATATATATATATATATATATATATATATATATATATATATATATATATATATATATATATATATATATATATATATATATATATATATATATATATATATATCAAAATTTCTCATAGATGTTTATGTTTGTCTGCTTCTATACATCAATTTTCAATTCGGACAATTAGTTATACCTTGCTATTGCAGGCCTTTGCATACCTTGACTTCAAACCATTTGTTTGGAAGCTATACTCCACCCTTTTTTATGTTTTTTGTTTAAAATGCATGGTACTTAGAGTCTATTTTTAGAATATATGATTTACTTTAACAAATTACACTCAGAGAGTTTATGGTGATTATTTTTCTATAGTCGCCCATTTTTGTTTTCTTGAAAGTTTGTAGGAAAGTTTGATTTTTGAAGTTTGGAAATATTTCTTTGATCTTTTGAAGATCTTGGGAAGTGTCTCATCAATTTTTGTTGTGAACTTTTGTTGGGGGTTTCTTGGACAAGAAGGAGTTTGAGGGTTTGTAGGACAAAAGGGAAGAGACAAGAAGAGAAAACACACCTTGGAAGCCTCTATCGATTGATTACAGTAAGACAATTACAATGTTTGAAGCACAATACAAGCCAATACCTCTGTGCACAATCCCACAGAGTGCTCAATTACAAAATACCAAATATCCCAAAGTCTTCTTGCCGCCGGCCTCCTCTGCACCAGACCTCCACTTGCTTCAAGCTTATCCTTGTGCACACCTTGCACCAAGCTTCCACTAAGGGGGAGGGATGAATACCTTCTGTCGGCACGCGCACACCGCAAAGAGACCTTGAGATCCTTGGTGGACTAGCTTAGCACTCTCTGCACAATCCCTTAGTCACTCTCTATGCACTCCTTCAACTCCACTTCTCTGCGTCGCACACTGGTGACTCTTGCACTTCTCTCTCTTGCTTTACTTAGACTATGCTTCTCTTGCTTACTCTAGCATTGGTCCAAGAATAGTCCTTGCCTTGATTTGAGTGTGTCGATCACATACGCTCCTAACTGCAATAGTATCTTGGTGCTCACTTTGATGTCCCAAGATTGTCTTTACAAGTGGCAGCTGACTCCCTGTTTTGTCCCGTAGTGCCTTTAGACTAAAACCAAAAATTTTAATTGGGGGGCCATACTTTCCCTTGTGCGTACGCTGCCGCTTCACATACCTTTACCTTTCCTTTTAAGTCTTCACTTTTGCACATAAGAGGGGGTTCACCTGAACCTTCCAAAATACTTTAAAAAAACACTTTGAACCTTAGGGAAATTAGAGAAAATACCTCTGCAACCTGCAACCCACTTTCTCCAATTTACCCTTTGTGGACAATTAATTGTGCACTACCTGTGCACTTTGACACCTGCACTTTAGCACTTTGACTTTGCACCTGTTGACTCTGACCTTGACCTTGTTGACTTTGATTGCAGTTGACTTTGACCAACATGACTTTTATGGGCTCAACAACTTTGATGTTTATAAGTTTTTAAACATAACATTGTGGTATAAGAGCTTTTGTTTTTTTATCAGATCTTTCATAAAGCCTATTGAATTATCTTCTTTGTTTACAACAATTCAACATGGCAGATTTGAGTGCATCGATTGAGAAGTTATCAGATGGGCAAAATTATCCCATGTGGAAATTTAGAATGGAGTCTTATCGCATGTCTAAATGTCTTTGAGGATTGATAATAGGTATAGAAGTGAATCCAATATTACCAGAAGCTCCTACACAAGCAGATCGAGCAAGAGAGCAAGAATGGATCGAAAGAGACATAAGAGTTTTATTTATTATCTCACAAAGAGTTTCAAATGCTATGCTTGGACATATAAGAGGTTTGAATACTAGCAGAGAAGCGAGGGAGTCTCTAGAAAGGTTACTTGCAACTACCAATAGAGCAAGGCAAACACAACTTATTGGTGAGTTGACAAGAATGCAAGAGGAAGAGGAAGCTTTAATGCTACTAGAGGAGGAAGAACAATACAACAAAGTCAACAGACTCAACCCAATCAACAAGGTAACTTTACTTGTATTCATTGTGGTAAATTTGGTCATTATGCCACGGATTGCTTCTCCAACCCAAATAGAAGAGGTGTTTTTAGAGGACCACAAAGAGGAAGAGGCCAAGATCACATGCATCAAAACAACAACATAGTGTAAGAGGGGGCTCAGACACAGAAGGAAAACATTCTTATGGCTATGCATATAGAGACACATAAGAGGAAGGTTAACAACAAAACTTGGTATGTAGATAGTGGTTGCTCAAACCACATGAGTCATAACATGAATATGTTTGTGAACTTACACAAGCCAGATTCAAGAGTCACAATTGCTACAGGAGATAGTACTGAGCATGAAGTAGTACATATTGGTGATTGTCCAATTAATGAACATGTAACTCTCAGAGATGTTTTATTTGTTCCTACTATTACAAGAAATTTGATTTCAGTTGCATAGAATGAGGGCAATGGAGTGAAGGTCGATTTTGACAATAATCAATGGCACTCTTATACGAAAAAAATGGAACTTTTGTTATAAGAGGACAAAAGGTAAATAAATTATATACTTATGAAGTTGAAGTTCTAGATTATGCAGGTTATACAATGGTCAATGGGGCTCAGGTAAGTCAATTGATTTATGGCAAAAAATATTAGGACACATCCGTATTGGCAGATTGAAGGATATTGCAAAGAAATCCTTGGTTGAAGTTCTAACACAACTACCTAAGCAAGATTTGGATTTCGTTTGTGAGGCATGTCAGTTTGGAAAACAGGTACAAAGTCCTTTTTCAAAAGCAAGCAATTCTCCTAAATCTGAAATTTTAAATTCAGATCCAAGATTTGCTTTGATTCAGGCTATTTCACCTTCATCATTTCATGTTATTATCAAGTCATCCACATAAATTGAGATATAAACAATCAATGCTCCTTCAACCTTAACCTACAAAGAAGTATCTGCATTTGAACACTTGTATCCCTGTTTTTCAAGAAAATTTACCAATCTAAAATTCCAAGCCCATAGAGCCTATTTAAGACCATACAATTCTTTCAAGAGTTTACATACATGTGTAGGCTTCTAGGGATCTTCATAACTTGCTGGTTGCTCCATGTACACATCTTCTTTTAAATCACCATTGAGAAATGCATTTTTTATATCTAATTGATAAAAGACTCCATACCTTGCTTGCAACAACACTTATTAGTGTCCTTATTGTTGATATCTTTGCAACATGAGAAAATGTCTCCTCATAATCGATGCTATAAATTTGTGCATAACCTTTACAAACGAGCCTTTCTTTATATCTACTTAATAAACCGTCACTGTTTCTCTTTATCCTGTACACCCATTTGCTACCAATTACCTTCATGTTAGCTTGCCTTGAAACTAAACTCCATGTATTCTTCTCATACAAAGCTTCCATTTCCTCATCCATTGCCTTATTACCTTTGATGTTTCTTTAAAAGTTGTTAGTTCTTGCTCCTGAAGAAGTTTTGCCACATAAGCTTCACGAGAAAATCTTTACGGTTGCCTTCTTTCTCTTAATGGATACCTTGATTGACTTCTTGTCCTACCATGATTTTCTTGCCTTCGAGTTTATGTTCTTCTTGATGTAGAACCTTCACTTTCTTCTTCCTGTGACTCAATTTCCTTTGAAATCAAATATATAATTTTCTTCAACTTTTGATTGGGGGAGTTACCTCTTCATGTGTAGTTTGACTTTCTAGTGAGCTTGGAGAACTTGGCTCTTCTTTGCGACATCTTGTAGTTTCTTCTTCATCTACCTGCCCTTCATGTTTATACCAAGATTTATCTTCATGAAAAATAACATCTCTCGAAACAATTACCTCTCCTGTATGTGGTTTCACACATCTATATCCTAGTTGCCCTTCCGCCATACGAATGAAAATCATTTTTTGTGGCTTTGGGTCCAACTTTGATCTTAATTGTTGTGGAACATGAACAAAACATATGCTTCCAAAAATTCTAGAATTAGAAATATCTAGTTTTGATCCATAGAACACTTGATAAGGTGCTTTTTGTATATGACTTTGAGTAGGTGGTAACCTATTCATCACATGAAGTGCCATATTGCATGCTTCAGCCCAAAAAATAAATGGTAAGTCCTTTTCATTTAACATGCATCTACCCATTTCCAAGATATACCTATTTCTTCTTTTGGCCACACCATTTTGTTGAGGTATGTATCTGTTTGTAGTCTCCTTTTCAATTCCTTCTTCCTCCAAAAATGCAAGAAATTGTTTAGAAAAGTACTCACCTCCTCCATTTGATCTCAACCTTCTTATGCTTCAACGGATTTGCTTTTCAACCAATGATTTGAACTTCTTGGACATATCAAACACTTCTGATTCGTATTTCATAAAATAAATGAATGTAAACTTTGAGAAGTCATCAATAAATGTTACAAAGTACTTGCTACTTGCCATGGACTCTTCTTGAGATGGACCCTATACATCAATATGAATCAAGTCCAAAATACATATGCTGACGTACATTCGTGGAATTGAAGTTCTGAAAAAAGAAGATGATGTATATGTTAACGAGTATGGCATTCACACCCGTTACAAGAGAAAGGAAAGAAATGCATGCTTACAACAGACCATGTACAAACTTAACAAAGAAGGAGATGAGGTAGAAGGAGAAGAAGTACTGACAAAGTCATGTGCTGCACGAATCTCAATGTGCTTCTTTTTCATTAAACAAAGGCATATATTTATACAACTTTACGTGCCCATTTGTATGAGACTTGTACCCATTCATTGCACCCCTTAGTCAACCCTTCAATGAAACCTTTAAAAAATAAAAATGCCTATGCGTACATGCCACTTAACACTGGCATGCAGGGTGGACTCGAATCCCACACCGTGCTTACCAATGTGCTAGGGTTACTATATGCAACTACCCAATGAAACATTACCCCCCAACCAAAGTGCATGGCCCAAATCCATGGTATGGAAGGGAAGATAATGCCCATACTAGTCCAGAACTATGAAAAATATGTAATGCAAAGCAAAGTGCTTGGAACTGAATCCAAGATATGCAAGTACATTACACACAACCCATAGTCTGCCCTCCTATATGCTTTGGCATGAAGTACAAAAAATGGCATAATTACATAGCTCATTGTTGGGATGTAGGGTATGCACACATCTTCATGTGTGCATGAGAACCCTCCCTAGACCATGAGAATAATCCTCTTTGTATATACTTGAGTGTCACATGTGAACACTCTCCAAAAATCACCTTTTTGATATTTTTGTAAAGAAGGGGGCTTTTGGTCGTGCTCTCATGTAAAATCCTTTCAATGGAAGAACTCTCCTTTCTCTTAAAGCTTTGTGCATATATGTATTTAGTCTTGGAGAGTGTGAGAGTGAGGTGTGTGTGCATGCTAGCATTTCCTTTGTGTGTAAGTAGAGTGTTGCATTTTACATATGTGACTAGGATCCTTGACTCCCATTGCTACATATTTTCAAGCATGTGGCATAGCTGCGGGCTGATGGCCAATGGCTTGAACATGGTGGAGGATGGGGTGGATGAAAGGAGAGTCTTTCTTGGGCCTTCCTTCTTGCTTCCATGCAAGGTGGTGTGGGTCTTGGCTCCCAAGGGCATACTACAACAACAAATTTTGGCGCCGTTGCCGGGGAGAACGACCTTTCATCACTTGGAGTGCTCAAGAGCATGTGGTAAGATATTGATTTGCAATTTTTCTGCTTATTTACGTAGGATATGTGTGTTGGCATGGTACTTTCACCCTTCCTTTGGGCCAATTGCTCCCATTTTTTTGCTTTTGTAGGGTAGTTTTAGTTCAATATGAGTGTTTCACAAGAACAACCCCTATCCCCCTTATCTCTCTCACTCTCACATATACATGCTCCCACACATCCATTGTGGCATCACTTTCCACCACTGCTGCCACCTCTGTTTTAGTGGTTGCCTTGGAAAAGGGGGTGGGTAGCTACCTTCTCTTGATCCTCCCTCCCTTTTCTCATTTTCAACAAAAACCAACAAAAAAAAAACAATCGAAACATTCACAAAGAATAAGGCCTCAGATTCCGTTTTGAATGTCCACTTATGCATTATCCGTGTCCCTCAAATTTCAAAAAGTAGTTAATTCGTGTGCAGATTGGAATGGGGTGGCTGTCATATCCAATGCGGGTAGGTGGGGGAGTAATACTCCCTCCCCCTTTCTCTCTTACGAAGATCGACAACTAGCCTTTCCTCTCTTCTGTCTTGTTTTCATCTTGGGGTCGAGCTCATTCTTGAGCTCCCCCTGTCGTGCTCCTCCTTAGAAGAATCGTCGTGGCAGATGTGCACTCTAAGGTGCCCCCTTTTGGTCGTCCATATCCAACAATTGGACTGTCCACGCTCCCCCTCCTTGGGGTCGAGCTCAGTTTCTACCCTCCATCTCTATTGAAGGTCTACGACAGATGACTTTACACTTAGCTGTGCGCACACCTGTAGATGCTTCATGATGACATTATGGGATGACCCTCGAGCTTCTCATGCTTGAAGTCGAGCCTGTTGTGCTCCTTCCACCCGATAAGCCTGTTCTATGGAGGTAAGCTATGGCTTCCCTTCAGATCGGCACCTACGACCTATGATTGTGGAGTTAAACAATGCTCTTGTCTTCTATCTCATTGTCTCTCGCCTCTCGACTGATCATGGCTTGCGAGTTTCATTGTGTGCAACACTTGTCAGGGTGTACTACCCCTGACAGACATTATGGCACCTGGCCATCGTTTCATCATGCCGTAAGAACTTCTTCACACGTAAAGCTCTTCGCTGGTGACCTCTAGTTTCTACGTTTGCCTGGTAAAAATGTATGTAGGGTTTGCGATCTTCTGGTGGCAGCCTACTCATGAGCGAAGATTTGGCATCCTCCTACTTGTTCCTTCATGGAGGTTACTGCCCTTGTTTCCTCCCATGAGGATCTCACTATGGCAACTGAGGGTGAGCTATGCTCTTGCTGTCCAGCTTGGAGCCAAAGAACTTCCTTGTGCTTCCCCATTTCCTCGCCTCTATTGTTTTTTGGGGTCAAGGCATACTCCTTCTCTCTCCATTATCGGCTACATCTTTCTCTCAACGTCTGCATAAACTTCTCATGCCTCTCAATACTTTATGTTTGAACAATATGAATATCAGTACTTGTCTTCTCCTGAAAGTTGCATGTTTGTAACATTTTTTGTGCCGTTTTGGGAATTGGCGGCTGCCTTTCTCCATCTTCACAACTGTGTCGATCCTTTTGTCATGCAAAGGTGTTATTACATTATGTGGATTGGTTTTGGCCTCTGAGTTTTGTGAGTTTTTATCTTCTGTAGCCATTCATATAATTTTAGGCACTACAGCGGGGTGATCTTTGTGCTCTGCACCATTTCTACCTCGGGAATACCTTAGCTGGTCGCCTTCCCAATCCTTCATCGTCTGTCGACAGGAGTTCTATCAGGAAAAAAGTGTACTGGAGAGCCCCCTGCTGTGTAATGTTGCTATTGGCTGAGCATGATTGGGGCAAGGACCCGAGAGTTCCAACCTCTACGACTCGGCTCCCTCCCGATTCGGGTGTGGTGGTGATAAGATTGGTGCCAATAATTCTATGATGGCTTAGGGGGTAGTTCGAAGAAATTTGGACTGTGTGTGTTATTAAGTAACTCTGAGAATTTTCCCTTGTGGTTGAAGATTATGAGCTAGTGTGTTCTATTGTTATTTCCCCATACTAGGCTTGTGCAAACCCCCCCTCCTTATTCTGGTTACTTTGATCAAAGAAGAATTTGATTTCAATGGTCTTCCCCTGGCTCGAGCAGCTGCATCAGATTATGCCGTATGGTCTTGCTCATCTGTTCCCTGCTCAGGCTCTTGGAAGAGCTTCACTTTCCCAAATTGGTATGATCTCGGAGATCTACTTGAGGCACATGAAGAACATATGTTTCAAAGTTAGCTATGAAATATAGTGCCCCATCCTCTATGACAAAGGGACTCATCGGGTTTGCAGTCTATAGGTAGAATATTTCAAACAGCCAATAAGATTAGCTCATACTTTAAAAATAGAAATCACTATCTTTTGGTTTCTCCCTTTTTCCCTTCTAACAAGGATTAGCATTGTGAAACAGAAAGTCTAAAATCCTCAAAACTCCCGTGTTGTCCTCATGAAGTCCCCATGCCCGCTCTGTAAGTATAGAATTGGGATTCGGCTGCAAAATCATGTATTGGTTGTTTGTACCTAATGGGATCAAGATGATTTAGTTCCTCATGTATCTTGTTATTTTCAAACGCCTCTAACAGAAGAAATCTCCAAGGATATAAGATATGGTTGTTCTTTATCTAGGAAAGAAGTTTTGATCTAGTATTATGTGCAGAAATGAATGTGATTCTTGCATTATTACAGCTGCAAAGAAAGACAAAAAAGAAGGGGGGGTTGGAGAAGTAATTGACTAAATATTCCTCAGACCTCCATATCAATGTCGGATGGTATTTCTTTATCTCATTACTCTTTCCCACTTCTTTTCCGTGTTCCATGACAGGTGATGTAAATTGTGTACTGAGTATTTGAAGGTCATACAAAGACTTGACCTACCGCCATAAACACCCAAATGATTGCTTATCCTATTTAGATAATAGTATTGCTACACATTGTTATACCTATGTTTGTGCAGAAATATTCGGATGGAAGGGGAGCTACCACAAGGATTTTCTGGTGTAGCATGTGGTTGAAATTCATCAGTCAAAATGCAGCTTTCACATATGTTTTGATTACAACTTCAGGAAATATGTTGCTCAAGGGAAGTATATTGCACTTGAGCACTACATAATGTGCACTACTACCACATGCTATCGTGAAATATTCCTCTTTCTGTAAGTACATTTTGTAGGTCTTGTGAGCTTTTCATATGTGGTTACATGGTCATTGTACGGCCATAACATAATATTGAATTACTTAGCTGAACACAGAAAGAGAACATATGTAAAGGCACACAGGTATGAGGCACTGAAAAATTCACATGTGAAGTTTCACTAATTTTTTCACACATAATGCTCACATCCATGTTCATATGAGTTGTTTCCAATAACTTGTCTGTCCAGGTCTCTAAGCGATGAGGATTCCACACTCAGGAAGGAATGGAACATATGAGCATCACAATGTGACTTTTGTATTGAATTTTAGTTGTTGCTAAACTCCTAGGAAACTCAGCTTTGTGCATATATGGTTTATCAATGGCTGCCGAACCTTGCTATATTGTTAACATGTGCTATATAGGTGTAAGAGTGGTGGTGCCTGATTTGTTCATATCTTCATCTCCTTGATGCACTATCACTATAAGTAGAGCCTTGTGGGATCTTGGCATCGTGTCTACTGACTTCATAAATATAGAAATTTTTTAGTTGCTCAGATAATGCTCAAATTGGCCTATCTGAGTGCTACAGGCCAAAGAGGGGGATGTATGTAACCCCTGATCTTCAAGTCTAACTACTGATCCACCTACAGCTAGTTACTACCATCATTTAGGAAATGTTTGTACGACCTTTCCGATGGGTTGCATGATACTTGAAACATATTATTAAGCTCCTTGATCTTTGAGGAAAATCTCCATGCTTATCATTTTCCAAATTGAAGGTCTGACCCAGCTCTAACGCATGAAACCTGATATATGCCCTCTACAATTTACACAGTTGCAAAGGGTGCTCCCTTATGATGGTTGTACACTCAGGCTTGACAGATGGAGGTGGAGTATTAATAGTTGTGAAGTTTGATTTGCCTCCATGTTTTCATCAAGTCAGGGGTAGGCTTCATTTTATGATGCACTCACTAAATTGAACTAGCTACCCTCTTACGATATCAAGCATGCAATTCGGCGACTTACTCCATGACATATGTAAAGGGAAATTGTTAATACTGATAGAATATCTAGACTTGTGTTAGAGTTTTGTGTGACTGTCCACTTTGATAGGATCATGTAAATGATGTGGTATTCATGGATTTCTAAAGCCTTCACACACAAGTTGGGAGAATTATTCTGTCTAGGACCATTGCACTTAAGAAAATCTCCCCAAGCAGTATGCATATAATGCTCTTTTTGAATCAGCTCTACATTATGCAGAAGAATGTCTTGAGGACGTCTTGCAAGGAGACATTGTGGATTCAGACCTGTTCAAAGACTAAATTAAGAGTGAAGTCACTATGGAATGAGTGATTGTTTTTTGCTAGGGAAACTCTCTAGTTTCACAATGCTCATTTAAAGCTTATTTTGCATTTCAGTTCAACACACTCGGAACTTCAGCACTGATCCTTCTCACCTTCTACAGATGATTTGAAACTGTGCTTTGCAGGAATAGTGCTGGATAAGCTGATTGAATTTCATGAATGCTTGTAGAATGATAGGATTCATAAGGTTGCACTATTGTCTAATCATGTTGTGAGCACATAACACATGATAATTTGCAAGCTTGTTGACTAGGAGCATAGTATAAATGATGGCAGGATCATAGGCTACATTCATCTCATGCTTTACATTGCAAAATGTCACACTCCCTCTTGAAAATAACAGAGTATAATTTCATAGAGGCATAAGAGTTAGGCACTCCTTGCCTTGACTTGGCTCCTTGTTTTTTTGGGGCTATCTTTTTTGTTGGATTGCAGGAGAAAGAAGATTGTCTTACAGACTTCTCTCTAATAGAGCAAGTCTTGTAGCAATGGATGCTCCCTGAAGTGGAAACTAAAATTGAAGTTAATGTTTATCTCATTACTAGATGCAGTCTACTTGCTCTTTTGTATGTCATTTCAGGTTTGGGAGCTTCTGGTGAGGGCATTTCCAGCCTTACCAAAGACTGCGTTGTGGGAGGAATGCTAGGCTGACTGCCCCTCAAGGGGATTGTGTCGCTCAGCTTTGAAGATTGAAGATTTGCAGCTTGACGCTTGGAAGATTGAAGATTTGCAGATTGAAGGAAGGACTCAAGGCTTAAAGATAGATGTGCTGCAGATTTAAAGATCCTTGAAGACCTGAAGACTTGCTGCTTGAAGCTTTGTTGACTGTAGAAATTGTAGATTTTGAAGACTTGAAGTTTCAACTTGGATAAAGTTCAGTTGTGTATGATCCTTTCCTCTTAGCTTTGTCGAGGACCACAAAGTCTAGGGGAGGGAGAGTGTTGGGATGTAGGGTACGCACACATCTTCATTTGTGCATGAGAACCCTCCCTAGACCATGAGAATACTCCGCTTTGTATATACTTGAGTGTCACATGTGAACACTCTCCAAAAATCACCTTTTTGATATTTCCTCATACCATAGTGTAGGTGACCTTGGGTATTTTCCTTGTTTTGTTCTCTTAAAGCAAATCCCACGTAGAGAAATCCTAGAAATCCCCACGCATGCTTTTGGAAGATTTGTTTGTTAGGAAAGAATATCCTAGAAGATTGGCAGTTAGAGAGAGAATCACCTTTTTGACTTTTCAAAGAGGCACATGGGGAATAGAGCTTAGCGTATAAATATGAGCTCATTTTTGTAAAGAAGGGGGCTTTTGGTCGTGCTCTCATGTAAAATCCTTTCAATGGAAGAACTCTCCTTTCTCTTAAAGCTTTGTGCATATATGTATTTAGTCTTGGAGAGTGTGAGAGTGAGGTGTGTGTGCATGCTAGCATTTCCTTTGTGTGTAAGTAGAGTGTTGCATTTTACATATGTGACTAGGATCCTTGACTCCCATTGCTACATATTTTCAAGCATGTGGCATAGCTGCGGGCTGATGGCCAATGGCTTGAACATGGTGGAGGATGGGGTGGATGAAAGGAGAGTCTTTCTTGGGCCTTCCTTCTTGCTTCCATGCAAGGTGGTGTGGGTCTTGGCTCCCAAGGGCATACTACAACACTCATCAATTACATCATTTTCATATGTCTTTCTACATTACATCATTATCATGTACAATCTATGTAAATTTGCAAGAGGGATGAATCAGCCAATCAGCGCATTATCAGCCCCAATCTTCACTTCGATACTGCATATTCGGCTCCCCATAAGTACTACAACATAAATCATCAAATAATGATCAAGCAGAGCTTGTCTTTTTGGATTAGTATGATCAGCATCAAATAACCATATATGAAGACTCAAATCAACATGAAGGCATGTATCCCATAGTTCCACATCATCCACCAGTCAAATCATACACACAAAAGAAAAAGAAAATCAGTGAATGCTTCTGCCGTATCAACGCTACCTCACATTCACAATCCACATAGAGTGTTTCTGCCAAGTTAATGGCCCCTCACACCCTCTCATTACCGCAAACAAAACAAATGAGTGCTTCTACCGAGTTAACGCTACCTCGCACTCACACCATACCACCGCATGCATACTCACATCACCATCCTTCATACAACAAGCCAAAGTATAGGATACAAACCTTCATGAGATAGGGTTTCCCATAACTCAAACACAACCATCCCAATTCATGTATGCAACATGTCAAAAAAAACATCCCTCAACGCCAACATGTCCCGTGAAGCAAACACATAAAAGAGATCCAATACTAACAAATATCATCAAGAGGATTGTTTTATTATTTTAATGATTACTATTGGTTTTATTATTATCATTACTTTTTACACTCTCTCGCTCCAGAATCCACGTTCCCGAAGTCAGTGGCCTTTAGTAATTCTACTTTCTCAAAGATTCTTTGTACGGTGGAACTCTTTCTCTTTCTCTCTATCTCTCTTTCTCTTTCTCTCTCTCTCTATCTCTATCTCTTTCCATCCCCGCGTGAGATGTGCACAATGCGTGCAGTGGTGATGAATGCTCAGGGATTCTAATGGTGAGCAAACATAAAAACCATGAGAAGGGACTAAGGTGCAGATGCCGGGTATGTCCTGATTAAGTCAAAACAATCATAAGAAAAATTCAAAACAATCACTAATTGCCACACCCTGCCCATTTGATACACGGTTTGTCAGATCTGAGAGTGAGGCAAGAGTGCGTCAATCGGGCAGTTCGCATGGAGATATGTGCATATATTGCTAGATAACCAGGGATTTTGTGCTTCTCTGTGAATATTTTGCCTACTAGCCTGGGATCAGCATAGTAAAGCAACGCTTTCATTGTTGTCTTGTCTAGAGTTGGATTGTCCAGTATGATTTCTCTTCCTAAGGATCCATGAGACTTCGCAAATACATGTTGAGCAGCATGCTGGTGCCCTGTATATCTTTGAATTGACTTAATTGTTGTGGTAGGAATGGCGCCCACTATCCTGTTCTGGGCAGGTATTGTGAAGTATCTTCTTCAAGACAAAAGATTAAAATTTTCTTCCATCGGAATAATTGATCCTCACGAAAAGCTCAAGCTCTGTAAAATGTTCATTGATCTTCTACAACTTACTCTTCGGTCGCCCATGGCTGAAGCAAGCCAAAGTTGTATAGGATTGGTCAGCATAGGAGTTAACTTTCAAAGACAATCACCGCAAATATGTAGTTAAATTGGATGCTATGCAACCCTGTAATCTTTGCACGACCATATGTAGTGGAGCCAGTCCATATGTTGGATGGATTGTTTGATGATGAGGAAGAGGCGTTCCTCAAGACCAATAAGGATCTGATCTCATTAGGTATTGTAGATCTCCAGTCGGTAGCAGACAAGTGGAGTTCGACAGCTTGTACAGTTGTACCAGTGACCAGAGATGCAGAAGCAGATGATAGTGTAGCTATGGATGAAGCCACTGTCCATCAACTCTTGCAGCCAGCTGATGATTTGGTAAAACCTCGATATTTTTATGTACCGGAAGATCAATTAGTAACATATAATTTGGGTGACACAGTCAACCCGTGACCGGTTAAGATTAAGGCAGGATTAGCAGAGATATTCCAAGCTGATTTGGTACAACTCCTGTGTGAATTCTCTGATGTTTTTGCTTGGGATTATAGAGACATGAAAGGTCTTGACCCACGGATTTATCAACATCGGGTAGTGCTCAAACCGGATGCGAGGCCAATCAAACAATTTAGTTACAGAATGAACCCCAATTATGCAGCACAGGTCAAAGAAAAACTTGATCGTTTATTGAAGGTGGGATTCATTGTGCCAATTGAGCATGCTGAGTGGATATCTCCAATAGTGATCGTCCCGAAGAAAAATAAACAGTTGCATATCATAACCCTAGGACATTGGTACTCATGTTGTGGGATTCGAGTCCACCGTGCATGCCAGTGTTAAAGTGGCACGTAGGCATGGGCATTTTTAGTTTTTAAAGGTTTAATTGAAGGGTTGACTAAGGGGGTGCAATGAATGGGTACAAGTCCCATACGAATGGGCACGTAAAGTTGTATAAATATATGCCTTTGTTTAATGAAAAAAAAGCACATTGAGATTCGTGCAGCACATGACTTTGTCGGTACTTCTTCTCTTTGTACCTCATCTCCTTCTTTGTTAATCTGTACATTGTCTGTTATAAATTTATGTCCTTCCTCCTATAACAGGTGAGAATATGCATCCTCCCTGTTAACATATATCTTCTACAAAGGAAGTATATTTCAGATTTGTTAAAGAAATATGGCATGGAGCATTGCAAGAGTATGAGTAATCCGATGGGACCCAATGTGAAGTATAGTGTTGAAGATGGTGAACCTTTAGAAAATCCACTTATCTATAGGCCTTTGATTGGTTCTCTTATATATGCAACTTTAACAAGGTATGATATCACATTTAGTGTAAGTACATTGTCTCAATTCATGAACAAACCCATAGATGTACATATGCAAGCAGTTAAAAGGGTCTTGAGATATTTGAAGGGTACATTAAATGAAGGTTTGGGATATAAATATCATGAATTTATGGATTTGAAAGCATACAGTGATGTATTGGGTTGGAAATAAGGATGATAGTTTGTAGGAAAGTTTGATTTTTGAAGTTTGAAAATATTATTTTGATCATTTGAAGATCTTGGGAGGTCTCATCACTTTTTGTTGTGTACTCTAATGCTTATAAGTTTGTAAACATGACATGAACCTCATGGTTGGGCAAAAATCCTAGCCACTATGGATGTATCCATCAATGAAGAACAATGGACACCACACTATGATGAAGATGGCTATGACATTTTGTTTTTCACTATACAAATAATTATGTGTGATTTGGTTATCAAAAAATGTAAGCCTAGCATGAAAGAAATTGAACAAGCAAGTGATTTAGATTTAGAGTCAATCATTATGGATCCATTTTGTGTGTCAAAAGAGGAATACCTGTACAAAGTAGAAGCTCACCCTCAAGGACGAGAAGAGCTTACAAACGATGTGAGGTTAGCCACAGATGTAACCACCAAGAAAGAAGGCAAGAAAAGAAATAAGAGAGAACTCCCACTAGAAGAGGAAGAATCTTTATTTGAGATTCCTAAAAACTTTAAGAAGTATGAAGTGGAACATCGAAAAGTCATGATCAGAATGCCTAAATGAGAAGCACTCATAGGAGTGGCCTATGATAACAAAGAGACAACTAAGAAAATTATTGCAACCATAGAAGAAGGTGAAGAATGATGCACTTACATAGGACACTACCTAAGTGAAGAAGAGGAAAAAGAGTTGACTAGTTTATTAAGAGAATATAGAGATGTGTTTGCATGAAGTTATAAGCACCTAAAAGGAGTAGACCCTCACATATGCTCACATATGATTCCCATGACCTCAAAGCCAAACACTCTAAGTAGAAGCCATACACATATAACGATAATTATGCTGCCAAGATCAAGGAAGAGATAGATCGGTTGGTGGAAGCTGGATTTATCTATGAAATTGAGCATACTGAATGGGTTTCCCCCATTGTAGTGGTTCCTAGAAAGAATGGCAAGTTACGTGTTTGCATTAACTTGAAGAAGGTTAACGCAACCACTATTAGAGATAGTTATCTGCTTCCTATCACTGAGCATCTATTAGAAAGGGTAGAAGGCAAGGAAGCATACAACTTCCTTGATGGGTTCTCTAGCTACAACCAAGTGGCCATTTCCCTAGAAGATCAACATAAGATGGCGTTTGTCACAAAAAGGGGCATATTCGCATTTCAGGTAATGCCATTTGGGCTCACCAATGTGCCAGCTACCTTCCAAAGGTTGATGTGTCATGTGTTTAAAGAGTTACTGCATAAAAACTTGGAAGTCTATGTTGATGATTTATGTGCTCATTCCAACATTAGCCAAACACATATACCTAAGCCAAGACAAATCTTTGATAAATTAAGAGAATATCAGGTGTGTTTGAACCCAAAGATGTGTGTTTTTATGGTCATGCAAGGCAAGATTCTAAGACACATAGTGTCAAAGAATGGTATATCCATGGAGAAAGAGAAAGTTAGAGCAATTGCAGAGATACCTATGCCAAAGAATGTCAAGGAAATACAAGCTTTCATGGGGTGTTATGGCTATTATCGATGTTTCACTCATATGTATGCAATCATTGCAAAGCCTCCGTACTCCCTGTTGGCCAACTTTGAGGGGAAAGAAGAATGTGAAAACTCCTTTAACAAGCTCAAGAGAAAATTGTGTTCAACACCAATCTTCACTACACCAGATTGGAACAAACCCTTCCATGTTCATGTGGATGCATCCAATTACACGATTAGTTGTGTGTTAGCACAACCTACTAGTGAAGGTAATATGGATCTTCCAATTTCTTATGCCAGTAGACAATTGAATGCGGTTGAACAAATTATACCACTAGTGAAAGAGAGGGATTAGGCATGGTATATGCAGTAAAAACGTTTAGACATTATTTTCTTGCAAATAAATTTAAATTTTTCACAGACCATCAAGCACTATTATATCTAGTGAACAAACCATGCAATATAGGCAAGTTAGATGCTTCCTCTTACTAATGGAATATGACTTTGGAGTTGTAGTTAGGAAAGGTAGGACTCACCTTAGGGCAGACCATCTTTCTAAACTAAATTAAGGAGAGTCCCCTCAAGGATTATCAAATAACCTTCTTGATGCTTACTTGTTCAATTTAGAAGTAGTGTCTGAATGGGACAAAGCTATAGTGCCTATTCTCACCTTTAGACCTAAATATCCTGTACTAAAAGGAAAAAATAAAGTCATGATTCTCTGGAAGAAATTCACGATTCTTTCGATTTGGGCATTTTGAGAAAATCACGATTCTCTAGAAGAAAGTCGTGATTTCCTAGACTTAGGCATATTGAGAAAATCGTGATTCTGTAGACTTAGAAAATTTGAGAAGGTCGTGATTCTCTGGAAGAAATTGGTTTCCTAGAAGAAAGTCGTTGAATTCATGGAAGAAAGTTGCAATTTCCTAGACTTTGTGCTTTTGCGAAAGTCACGATTCTCACGAAGAAATTCGTAATTCTCTGGAAGAAATTCGTGATTCTCTAAAAAAAATTTGTGATTCTCTGCTAGAAATTCACGATTCCTTGGACTTAGTGAGTTTGAGAAAGTCGTGATTTCGTGTAGGAAATTCATGATTGTTTGCTTGGTATATTTTGAGAAAGTCGTGATTCTTTGGAGTGGATTTTGAGAGAATCATGATTCTCTAATAGATACATGACTTTTTGGTTACTTGATTTGCAAAAACCCCGATTCTCTGAGAGGTCTTGTTTGCCTATTTTGACCCCATAAGCCTGATTGGACATAATCTTCTCATACAAACTCCATTTGGAGTGATTTTGAGCTCATTTGAAAACTCGTTTTGAGTACTACAAAAAAATCAATTGGTTACAATAAAAATTAATACGTAGAATGATAGATATAGTATTTTGAAGTTGACCCTCAAGTGGGACTAAGAAACCAAGGGGACTCCAAAGGATTTTGAGCGATACAAAGGGTAATTTTGGGACTAGAGGACAAAGCTTATGAACTTGAGATCTACTAGACACCTAGGCAAGGATAGACAAAGCATTAGATCTTTCGAGGCTAGTTTCAATCATACAGCTAGGTCTTGGGCACAACAACTAAGTGGTTATCCTTACAAATATCTTTTAGCATGGGGAGACCTACAGGTAGCTCAAGCCTTGCTTATTTACAAACACAAGAAGGTCCCTATAAGACACACTTGGAATACATTAGGACCAACCAATTAGGTGCACGCATCTATGAAGATGGCCTGAGGAGATCAGTGTCCAACTCAAAAATCTGGATCAACCCTTTGGACTTGAACATCGAGTGGTCAAGTTTGAAGAGGGTTCATATATTGATAAGCAAGGAACCATGTATGTGGTTACGAGCTTACTAGATAGGACAAATGAGTTTGGAAATGTTATTCCTGAGAACGAGATAGGAGACCTAGGGCAAGGAGATGTAGGACGAGAACCCAAGACTCCTAGAGGAAAGTCAGTCTTGACCAGAGTGATCACTCCATATTGGATCCCTCAAGACAACAAAAGCATAGAACTATTCTTGAATAGAGAAATAGAGGAAGACTTTTGGAGATTCAAGCCAGATCAAACTAAAAATAGTCACCATCTACAAGTTCAAGGATCTAGAGATACCATGCAAAGCTATATACCTGGATAACACATCGGACAAAATGTTCTTGGTATCAGAGCATGGAAAACATGCATACACTTGGCAAGGTGAACTGATTTTTCCTCCACCAAGATATAGTGTTTCCCATGGCCTCCAAGGAGTAGGATCATCCTAGGCTCATGAAAACTAGAGGGAAAGAGCTAGAGAGAGACCTGAGGTAAGCTTTGCACACAATGTGGGTAGAGACAGATCAAGATTTGAAGGTGAAAGACATGAAAGAGAGAGACATCAAGCACATAGGCATCAAAGAGATGAACATGATTTTCCATTGCCTAGACCCTCAGATTACCCAAGGACCCTTAGACCCTCTCGAGTGGTCAAGATAATGAAAAACTACTTTGATGGGTCAGGAGATCCGTATGATCATGTGGTTGAGTTCAAACAAGTGTTAAGAGCTGAACTAGTAGAGGACTTGTTCACTCAGCTTGAGGCATTTGGTTTGACCCTCAAGGGTACTATGTTAGCTTGGTTTCAGCCTCTGAACAGTCACAACTACCAGAATATAGGTCAACTACTAGAAGCATTCATTTTAGAGTTCTCTAAGAGTGGCATCAGGCATAATACATCATCCTTGATCCACAGCTTCAAGCAGACACCCCAAGAAACAGTGACACTTGCAGGAAGATGGTTTAGATAGTACTTAGAAAGATGCCCTATTCCAGAGTTACCCACACCAGCCAAACAAGTGGCTTTATTTCTAGATGACTTACTAAGCACAAAGTTAAGATCATATGTGTACTTAAGAGATCCTAGATCCATAGAAGAGTGTGTGTGGATGTGCATTGACATAGAAGATAAATTGGGTAAGGAGTTAGGATTGTCTAGACTCTATAAGGATTCTGAATCTCCATTGAAATAGATGAGATAGTTGAGCAAGTTCCCAAGAAGCTAGGTGTCCAAAATACACAAACACCAAGAGTCACCTTATTGAACCGATGTTATACTTGCCGAGGGGACCAGAATGTGAGAGAAAGGAATGCTCCATATTGCACTATTGAGAGAAAATACATGAACCATACGGCTCAAGATTGTCCCTACAATAGGCATGTTGTTAGAAAAACTTATCAGTAACCTTACCAACAGGTTAGGTACCAAAACCAATACCAATAGCCGTATTATAGGCCACAACAGCAATATCAACATCAATACCAACAACAATACTAGGCACCATACAGGCCACAACCGATCCTGGGAAACCAACCACCAGCTCTTGCCAATGTGATTCCCGTTAAGTATGCAGTAGCAGAAGAGAACCCTAATAGAGCATTGGTACCAATGAACCCATTAGTCCCAGAAAGTGTCCTCATGCTCATAATTCTGATTTCTCCCATGAAGATAGTCCACATGCTTATTACACAGAGTCACCAGAGCATAGTGAGACTCATTCGTATCTATGAGGTGCTACCTATGGAACAAAATTGGGAGCCAGAATACTCCAATGTCGTGTATACGAATCCAAACACTAGACCCCAATTGAGACAAGTAAGACCACAAGCCCCTAGAGGACCATGTTTTAGATGTCAAGGTGACCATTTCATTCGTGAATTTCCCCACTCACCAACTCTGGGACAAGGACAAAACATCACACTACAATATTTTTGTCATGAGTGCAGCAAAGAACATCTTCTGAGAGATTGTCCTAGAAACCCCTCTAGTGCACACAAGGTTACACCCATTAATGTGGTAGGCTTAGTGGTGGACTCAAGTGCTAGTAGCAATAATGTGGCTCCTATATGAGCAATCACTAAGAACAAGCCTTAAAACAAGATAAACAAGTTGAACAATCAGAGTCAAGTGAATCCGGAGAACCTAGCAAGAAGAAAACAAGGACATGGAAGGATACCAAAGAGAAAACCAATCACAAGTGGAATACAAAGATGTATGAATTAGAAGAAATCCTTAGAGATGCAAAAAGAAAAATAGAAGATATTGACTCGTAGAATCCCTCAGATGCCCAAATTTCATCCACACCACCTCATCCCACCCCACCACCCATTGTAAATAGACCACAACCAGGGTCTATTCTTGCATATCCAACCCCAAAAGGCTTGGACATGATGTTCAAGGTCTACCAAGCTCGACTTCAAGAAGGGCCAATAGTTGCAAACCTAGATAAGAGCTACCCTAGAGCATACTTAGAGATTGAACAAACTAAAATGTGCATGAAAATGTAGAGCTAGCTCAGGCTATGCTCGAGGCTAGTCAATTGTTCACTCCGACAAATACTATCAAACCAGGTTTGCATTTCAAGGGCTTACTAGAAAGATTAGAGCAATTGGTAACCAAGTTGTAGGATTCTTTACCTCCACAGGCTCAACCAGTTGTTGAAAGAGAGATCTCACCACCAACAAAAGTTTATGTTCCGGATTCCATAGATGATGAAGCACCTCTTTCAATTCAATAGTACTCTCAAGAATTCTTGAGGGAAATACAAGAAGAGAAATGGGCCAAGGAGAAGGGTAATCCCCCTCCTATTTCTGAGATTGATGACCTTCATGATCAGTTTCTCTAAGGCATTCCATCTATTTATGGTGATCAAGTAGAGCAACAAAAAGATGAAAGATTACATTTTGAATCTAATTCTTTAGAAGAGCTGCCACAATTCAAAGGCCCATTGGAATCTCAATCTCTTCAAATTAGAGCTCCCACCATCTTGGTAAGAAATGAAGACTCAGTGGTTCCAAGAAACACTGATGTTGTGAAGAATACTAAGGTTCAGATTCATCTCACTTTAGAAGAGTTAGTCAAAGTAAAACTTGAGTTATGGAAACATGTGGCGAATCAAGTTCCAGAGCTTGGTTCCAATATGTCAAAAGCAGGCTCTAAGCAGAAAGTACTAGACATACCTCTATAAAAAATAGGAGACATGAGTGAAGGTGAAGAAGGTAATACTTATCTTCCAATGACCTACCAAGGTTACACAACCAAAGCTATCTTAGATTCAAGTGTTGGTGTTTTGATTGCGACCACCTCTTTGTGGAAGCAATGGGGCAAACCTGTATTAAGACCAACTAGTATGAAGCTTCAAATGGCTGACGGAAGACCCTTCCCATGTCAACTACAAATAGTACAAGATTGGGGAATCAACTCCTTGTACTTGTAGCATTTAGGGGTCACCACCAAGGTCAATCTAAAGGATTATACATTTAGAGATGTACCATCCTACAGTGGAATCCTATCCACAAGGTGCAAGAGGATTCAATCTCTATGAATTCTAAAAGTTCACTTGATCCATCCTAGATGCATTAAGATACTCATTTGTGGATGTGCAAGGTTGCAGAGGAAGAGGAAAGATGCCTAAAAGCGAGAGAGGAAGGAACTCCTGTAGAAGATAGATTAGTTAGAGACCCAGCCTACACACTGATGATCTTTCCAGATGAGGAAAGGGTTATGATATTTGAGTGTTCATGTGTTAGCCCTTGCTAGAAGAGTGTGACCCTGTGACTTTAGTGATGTCATAGAAGAAGAAGAGGATGAGGATGATCTAGAGTCCATTGTGATGGATAGTTGCTTTAACTCAAAAACCACTATCTAGAAGATAGAGGAGTATCTACTCAAAAAGAAGAACCTCTCACAAGCATTAAAACTGTAAGTTCAAAGGAGGGAAGTGAGGGTGGTCAAAAGAAAAAGAAAGATGAAGAGTTATTTTTAATACCACTCTTTGTGAATTCTTCAATCATTTCTTGAAATAATTGTTCCATATTTAGGAAACTATTGGGTTCAAGTGGTTGGAACCAGGCTATGGTAGTATCTGTAAGGTTCAAACCAAATGACTCATTTTGAACCAGGAAATCTTCCACTTGTTTAGCACGAATCACTTGTTTGAATTCGGCTATCTGGTTATAAGGTTTGCCAAACCCATCCTAGTGGCTCCTCATACATTTGGCCACTTGAATTGGTTGCAATCTTCTACCAGGTTCTGGTGCTCTAGGCATAAAAGGAATGGTTGGATGTCTCACTTGAACACTGATTCCCATGCCTATAGAGGGTCTCTTCGGAACAGGAATTCTATTTCTTGGCTCTCCAATGGATGGTGGTTGATAGTTGGGATTAGCTCCTTGCATTGCAAGTTGAACATTATTCATCACCAGAATGCTCTGTTGTAGAGCCTACCCAAAGTTCTGATAGGCATAACTTTGGTAAGTTCCTTGAGGGTTATCTTAATCGGGATCTTTCTAGATCCAAAATAGGCCAATAATTTCTCATATTTCTATCGAGATTGGTAAATTGAGAGAGATCATCTGGATCTTGTCGCTCATAAATTGTGACAGGGTTGCTACTTTCTCCCCATAAAGATGAAGGGGCTTGTAGTAGTTTCTCCATCTCAGCTACCATATACACATCAGTCAATGTGTCATCATGAGGGATCTTGTCACCTCTCCAAACTCTGTTTACTTTAGACTTACCTCAAGATGTAGAAATCCTATCTTCATTATTCTCCCCATTAGGGTGATCTACGTTCTCATTTTCCTGTTGTTCACTTATGGTTTCAGGATAGTCCGTCACTACATAGATTACTCCCCTTTTGCCCATGTAGAATCCTCCTTCATATTTTACTGCATGTTGAGGAACTATCTCAGAGTCGCTCACTTTCTTCATTCGTGCCACGGATCTATTTAACCCATCTATGTAAATTGGCAAACCATGTTGATTGGTGTTCACGTACTCAAGCGAGGTCCTATATTCTCCTTCAATGATGGACATGAATCTTGCTAAGGGCACACAGCTATGCATGTCTTCAAAATTTGTTCTACCTTCTTCGTCTGACTCACTAGAGGTATCAGAGTAATGGGAATTGGCACTAGGTAGATTTAGACTTCTTGCTGATGATATGACACTACGTTGGCTTCATAGGACACGTCTTGAGCGCAGGTTCATTCACTCATCACCTAAGTCAAGTTAGTGGATCTCCCTGATTTGTGTTTATTCTAGGAGTTTATTAGGTCCAAATTGAACTTTATTTTCCTAGATTTACAAGTTGTTTACAATTTACCACAATACATGATACTTGGCCTTCCATGATACACAATACTCCACTTGAGACGATACACGATACAGGAGTCTATTGGGATACATGATACCTAGACAAGGTCATGATACATTCATGATACACGATACCTGGATGTCATGATACACGATACTGGGGAAGGTCACGATACACAATACACAAGGTATTCACGATACATGATACCTAGGATTTGCACAATACATGATACACGATACACAATGATCATGACGATACATGATGCCAGGATATCTCGATACACGATACTTTGCAAGGTCACGATACACGATACCTAAAGCACAAACGATACACGATACTCAGATCTAAACAATATGTGATACTTGATCCCCGCAATACGTGATACACGATACAGGAGTACAAACGATACATGATACTTGAGTGTCGTGATACATGATACTCAATGATCATGACGATACACGATACACAGGATGTCGTGATACACAATACTAAGTGTCACAATACATGATACTCAGGTATCATGATACTCGACTCAACGATACACAATGCCTAGGTATCGTGATACACGGGGAGTATAGGTATCGACGATACATGATACTTGCCAGGTATCTCAACACATGAGAATTCAAGTATCACGATACTTGAACTTGACCAGTCACAATACTTGGACTTATCTCACTCAAATGAAAGAAATTTTTGAAAATTTCTACATAAATGTGCTCCTTCAGCACTCGTCTCCACTCCTCTCCACTCCTAAGTGCCGCTAGCAATCAAATTCTCCCTCTATCCCATGATACCCCTCCCATGATACCGATCGAAGTCGGGATCACATTTTAAGCAGGTTTAATTTGATTTTAACTTGAAACTCCACTTGATCTCACCTCACCAATGATCTCTCTAATCTCACCTCATTGATGATCTCTCTAATCTTCTCCACTGATTGGTTACTCTAGAGGGCTGTAAAAGCTCACGATACCACACCCACAATACTATTTATCAAAGCTCCATGATACTTGCATAAACAAGTGAACTACTGAATGACTTTTTTTGGTTTTTATACCCTTGGGCTAACCCAAGGTTGAGAGGTACTAAAAGGAAAATGTTTTGGGATTTTTTTTTTTCGGGGGGGGAATCTACCTACCTACTCTCCTCCTACTCCTTCCTCTCTACACTCTACTCCTACTCACTCACTTCCACTTCCCTAGGTCTAACAACTTACTACACACACTTTCCAAGTGTGAAGTAATACGTGCAAAGAGAAATGACTTACCAAAGCAGAGTACTCACCTCTTCACAACTCATATCTTCACCTACAAGCTCTTACCATCGTGAAAGTACCTTTGTTGGACTCGTACTTCCCCGACAATGGCACCAAAAAATGTGTGTACCTAAGTGACAACTTAGGGATTGGTGATGAAAGAGACTATTCCTCTATCACCAAGTACATATAGTGGGAATCACACATTTAAATTATCAATCCAGAAAGTATCTTGAACCTAATTGAGTGTATGAAGACTTGCACTTACACAATGGTCAATGAAGTGAAATAGCTATCATTGCATGCAGATGAGTACCGTCTCTCACATTCATCACTCACAGAAGTGGAAATGGTGTCGTGATACATGAAACAGCAGTAAGCACAAAAATGGATTTTTCTCTCAGCTCTGAGCTCGGATTATGGTCAATAGTGGGTTCCTTTTGAATCTCTTGATTATATGCATCCAATGCTCATACTTTTGTCCAATTTTAACAACCTTGCTTTACGATATGAGCAAAAAACTGAGTTGTGCAACTCACCTAGTTTCACCACACACCTCCTCAAGCTTCACACACACATTACACACTTCAGAAAAGCAACGAAATGCATACAAAACACTTCCATGCACTCAATCCAAGCTACAATCACACATGCAAGCTCACAACCAAGGAGATATAAATGGAGGAAGAGGAAAATTCGAAAATCTGAGTTCTTCCTTACTCACAATGGCAAAAAGTCTTTACAAAGTGTCACCAAATGACTTATATACATGTGCCCTAAAAATGGTCCTTTCACACAAGAGACCGGCACTTTTATTGGCAAACTCTAATCTCCTACTATGTTACAAGGATTATGATACAATGTTTGGGATTTATGCATCTAGAGGACTCCTCTATTGCATTTACATGGCTTCATGAAATTTTCATAGACATTTGAAGAAGAAAATTAGTGCTCATAATTGAAAATTTCTGGGGGCTCCTTTTCTGTGTCCCTTTTCTCTGCAACATGAAGGATAAGGGTCTGAAGGCAAGAGATTTAATCTTAGTGTACACCTTGAAGCAACATGCATAGAAGTTAGAGAAGTGTGGCTATGGATCCATGATTATTAATAGAATATCAACAAGCCAAACTGTCCAATTAGCCACTCTAGAAGGTGATATCCTACCTCATTACATCAGTGGATGCAGAGTCAAATTATATCAAGAAACCTTCACAGTGAAAATTCTTAGTCGACTCAACACTACAAAGAAACATAAGGAAGCGAAAAAATGAATCCAAGAAGAATTGCAGGCAGAAGCCTTATAATGCATCTGATGAATGAAATTGAGAAGAGAGGGTAGAGATGAGCCTAGGTCAGACACTCATGATGCTCCAAGATCCCACATGGACATGTGTAAAGCATCAGGTGTAAATTCCCTTCAAATTATTGATTGGCATCCCTTTGTGACTCTAGAAGTAGGAGAAGGAAACAATGCAAGGATTGTATGATCCTTGATTGACTCAAGTGGAGGCACTAGTGTAGTTAGACTTTCTTACTATCAAGAATTGCAATTAAGTGTCAATCCTTGTTGGAGATAGACATCTGCGGAAGCATGCAAAAAGCATAAGGAAGGAGAAGAAGCTTGGAGCGCAACACACAATATTGAATGTATTACTAGAGAATGTACAAAGATAAGTAGCCCATTAGGGGAATAGGCATATATACAAGCCAAGGGAAAAGAACCTCCTAAGGAAAGAAAAAAGTGCCCCGGCGATCCTAGAGTGTTCACACACATCACTACCTAAATATATCAACAAATCCCCCTGGGAGTGATGCAGTGAACAAGTAGTTGGCACTCATGTATAAGGAAGTGTCAGGCTATGTGCAAATCACTCCACCAAAGGAAGTAAGCCCAAAGCTTTGTGGAAAGCTTCAAACTTCTCCCTAGGTAGAGCCTTCGTGAAAAGGTCTGCAATGTTCTCCTGCGTGGGCACATATGCCAAGTTGATCTCCCTAGCAGAGAACCTCACCCTGACATAGTGATAATGCACCTCAATGTGCTTAGTGCGAGCATGTAACATAGGGTTACTCACAATTGCCAATGCGCTCTGACTATCAGTGAAGATGGTGGTTGCAGAAGACTGACCAACAACCAAATCAGCCATAAGGCATCTGAGCCACACACACTCAACAGTCGCTGTGAAAGCTACTCAGCCCCACAACTAGAAAAAGCGACCAGCCTAGTTTGAGTTAGAAAAAGCATGCAAATCTGGCGGTAGTGATCCCCCCTTGGGATAAAACAACCCAAGTAGCCGAGTACCACTCAAGTAGCGAAAGATGCGCTTAACTGCCTGCCAATGCTTGACACCTGGGCAATGCATAAACCTGCTCATCTGTGAGACAACAAACTGAATATCTGGCCAAGTAATGCATAAGTAAATCAAGCATCCAATAGCCTGTTGATAGAGGACATCATCAAATGCATCTCCAGCATCATGAAGACTCAATCGTAAACATGTCTCCATAGGAGTGGCAATAGGCTTACAGTCTTCAAGCCCAAAACGCTGCAATAATGTGTCAATATATTTCATTTTACACAAAGCCATTCCACCATCAACTTGCATAAACTAAATGTCCAAATAGTGATGCAAATGCCCCAAATCACACATCTCAAATGAGGCATGCAAATCAGCAATATGCCTCTCAATAGGACCAGTGAGCAGATGTCGACAACATAGACAACAATGATCAGAAGCACATCATTAGCACACTTAACATATAAGGTGCTTTCAGTTGGACTGTTCTCAAAACCATGTGCAATCAGATAGGCATGCATCTTCTCATACCAAGCACGTGGTGCTTGCTTTAAACCATATAATGCCTTCTTTAACCTGGACACCTGGTTTTCATGCCCTTTCTGCACAAAGCCACGGGGCTGAAAAACATACACTTCTTCATGCAAGTCACCATTCAAAAATGTTGTTTTAATGTCCAGCTAATGTACATTCCAATCATGATGGGCTGCAAGAGCACAGATGCTCCGAACACTAGTCATATGACATGTAGGTGCAAAGGTCTCTTCAAAATCAATGCCTCTTTCCTGTGCATAACCCTTTGCAACAAGTCTAACCTTATACCTGTAAATTGTACCATCATGTTTACACTTCAGCTTGTATACCCACTTAGTACCAATGGCCTTCTTGTCCGGGGGCAAGTCACATAAAGACCAAGTACCATTCTTCATTATAGCATCATGTTCAGATTGCATAGCAGCCATCCAATTTTCTTAATTTTGTGCTTCATCAAATGAAACAGGCTCATTCTCATCACAGAGACTAGATGCAACCATAGCATAGCAATCTGATGCAAAAAAGGCACTATGAGAGGTTCAACGAGTACGATATGACAGAGGTGCATCTAATTTGCTGTCATGCAAGGTCCGCACCAGCCATTTTGGCATAGTTCTTGCCTGTTGAATATCAGCTCTCTCATCAATAAGTGCATCATGTAAACCTACATAAAAAATGGAATGATCTGCATCATCACATGAAACCTGCAAAGGCTGAGAAGTTACCTCATTGGGACCAGCACTAGACTCTCCACCTGTAAAAAGAGGCAGCAAAGTATCATACATGTCTTTGGAGCTAACTAATGTCTCCTTAGTACATGAAAGCAATGGCCGAATAACATCTTCCACAAAAACAACATCACGGCTAACCAAAATGTGTTTAGTATGTGGATGATATAGACGATAGTCTTTACTTTTAGAAATGTACCCAACAAAAATACATTTTACTGCTTTATCATCCAATTTTCTTCGATGTTGTTCAGGCACTAATGCATATGCCAAACAACCAAAAACATGTAGATGAGCAACAGATGGCTTGCGATCATGCTAAGCCTCATATGCAGTGATAGACTGCAGCGCTTTAGTGGGACACCTATTAAGTACATATGCTGCATACATGACACCCTCAAGCTAGAAACTATGTGGTAAAGCGTGACTCTTGACCATACACCTCGCCATCTCCATGAATGATCTATTCTTTTGTTCAGCAACTCCATTTTGTTGAGGTGTATACGACACTGTACACTGGTGTTTTATCCCATGTTCAGCCAAAAATGCATTAAAATCAAAAGATATATATTCCCCCCTCGATCAGAATGGAGCGTGCCCATTTTACATGCTGACAAATTTTCAACCAAAACCAAAAACTGTTTGAAGCACATGAACACTTCGGACTTTGCCTTCAATGGATATACCCATGCATGCCTAGAAAAATCATCAATGAAAGTCACAAAGTAAAGATAATTTCCAAAATAAGGTGACTGCATAGGACCATAGACATCACTATGTACAAGCTACAATTTTTTAGTAGCCCAAACTGAGCCATCTTTTGGAAATGAGGAATGCTGCATTTTGCCCAAAATACAACCTTCACAAACATGTTTTCCAGGTGCCTCAAGTTTGGGCAAAGAGGACACCATTTCAGATTTCTGCAGGCATAGCAAACTAGCAAAATTCAGATGAACAAAGCGTGCATGCCAAAGCTTTGCATCTGACATAGCTTGAGAATCATGTACTGCACATGCCGAATCATTCAGAGATCTTTCATAGTCTATGAGCCTATATAGACCATGACATAAAATGCTAGAAGCAATAATCACATCACCATTTGACAAATCATGAACTGTACACCTATCATCAATGAATTTCACAACCAAACCAATCTTGGTTAATGCAAAAACTAATAACCATGTAGTCCAGCATCATTGAAGCTTGGAAGACCTCTTACCACTTCATGGTTGCTCATGTCCTTGAGCTTTGGAATGTTGATATGTCCAAACGTTTTGTGCCACAAATCGATTTCAGCAATCCTCTTATTTCCAAACTGAATATACATCACCTTTCCATGTGGTTGTTGAATGTCCAACGTGAACATCCTACCTTCTTTCCTTCCTTGAGCAACGACCTTGAATCCTTCTTTTGGATTCTTTATAAAGCAGCCTTTTTCATTGAAGATAACATGATATCCTTTCTCTACCATTTGTCCTACTGAAATAAAATTCTTTGCAATAGTAGAAACATGAAGAACATCATTCAATACCTTCTTGTCCCCAAGCTTGATATCTCCAACATGCTCAATTGTGTGTTGAGTTTCATCACCGGTCTCCACACATCCTTTCCACTTGGAGCTTGTAGATTTGTGAATAAATTTCTTTGGCATGTCATATGGTTGATGCAACCTGAATCTATAAACCATTTTTTATCATCACTTCTCAGGTTTTTGTACTCATGATTCATAACAAGAATGGTTTTCTTATCTCCTTCACTTGATGTACCCGCATATTTATTTTGTCTCCTTTGATTGCCTCCATTCAGCCTTCCATTCTTTTGCCAACAATCATTTGCATAATGTCCTAGTTTACCACAATGATAACATGTTATACCTTTATGAGGACTCTATGAACCTCAAACTCTTCCTCTATTTCTTCCTTGACCTCTTCCATATGTGTTGTCATTTGAGTTGTCCTTGTTGTCCTCCGAGTTTTGTTGGCTAAAATTTGTGTTGTTGTAGCTTCTTCCTCTTCCTCGTGAGCCTCCTCTTGAGTTCCTTCCTCTACCTTGACCTGCATATAACATTTAGCTATGGTTGTCTTTACCTTTGTTGCCTTCTCCTAGTTGAGCAACCTCTTCATCCACAAGATTTGGTATAATCTCATCGAATGTTGGTAGAGGATCTCTATAAAGAATGTTTGTGATGAGGGGCTTCTACTTTTCTTCACTCCTCAAGCCATTGAGGGTTGTTTGGACGATGTCTTCCTCTTCTATCTTGCATCCAACTGATGCTAGCTGAACTTGAAGCTCCTTGATCTTCAATGTATACTCACTAATGCTTTGGCTTTAGTTTTTCTTCATGTTTTTGAGCTTGTTCTTGAGTTTTGCATCTTCTGAGACCTTGTTGAGGTAGCATACACCTTCTCCAATGCTTCCCAAACTTTTTTGGCTATCTCTAGGCTTTGCACATGACTAATCATAGTGTTAGAAATAACTTGCACCTCCTCCTTCCCCCACGCTTCCACCATGCCCACTGCCCCCTCCACCAACATCACTAGTATTATCATGCACTGCATCCACCATCCCCATTCCCATTCCCCCTGCACTCCACTCTACCTCCCTTGCATCTAATAATACTTTCAATATGATAATTCAATGTGTATCCTAGCTTCAATAGGACTATCAATGACTGGAAGATTGGAATGCTCCCTTCCATGTAGAATCTCAAAGATTACAAGCACAAGTCATAGCTTTGAAAGCAAACAACAAAACACTCCAAGCATAATACTTCACATTACAACAAGCTCATGTAGAGCTAGAGTCCAAGGTACACAATGTGGATGCCCAAGCCCTCAAAGACTTGGAGACAATGCTACACGAGCAAAATCTAACCAACATAAAATTATGAAGGAATATAAGGCTTCTTAGGAAGCATATGTATGTAGCATTGGAGGAAAATAAGAGACTGCAACAACAGAACCAAGATAATCTCGAAGCTATTATGGAAGGAACACCAGGTACAACCATCAGTCCTACAAAGTTTCAAGTTGTTCCCTCAGAAGACATCAGGATATTACTTGAGGAACATGCTAGCTTTCTACAGTCATATGAAAAGCTAGAAATGGAGTATGCAGACCTCAAGTAGCAATTAAACATAGTGAGCACATCTAGGCTGGAGGTTGCACGCCTCTCACAGACTATAGAGGAAGTGGAAATCCTTAGGAAATAGGTTGAAGAACTCCAAACAAGGCTATTAAAATATGAGAGTCCACCTTCTCTGATTGAAGAACCAAAGCCAGACATGCTAGTGGAAATATTGTCAAAGAATCCTTTAAAGAACCATACGAACCCATTCCAGCACTAGGAGGGTGCATCACTAAAGAGGGTAGAGATACTTTTGAAATTAAAGCACCAGATTGGCTTAAGCGAGTAGAATAGATAGGCAAGACTCTCAAATTTGCTTATTTCCAAAACTTATCACATAAATGCCTCATCACCCCATAAGTAACAACAATACATGCCATCATTTGTATTATTGGAAATTATAATGCAGAAATAAAGAGGCATACAAGAAAAGAACCCACATTTGCTACTCAATTCCAGCCAGATGATTTACCTGAGAAGGCACAGGCAAGATCCATTTTTCAACCAAATTGGCCCAAATGAATATTGATGATTATCCTGAAATGATGTGCACATGGTCAAATATGCCATTATACATCAAATATAACCCTTGTTATTGTCATGTTGCCCGTCGTCAATCTTGGAAGGCATTTATAATCAAAGTTCAAAATAATAAAGGGTGTTCAAATTGGATAAATGTTGATAGCAGTCAGGGCACCCAAGGACTGACGAGACAAGGAAGCCAGTGAAAAGAGTCAGAGCAAAGAGAAGGACTAAGTAGACAGAGCAGTCAACGAAGATTGGGCAAATAGGCCATTCAATTTTTTCCAAATCAACATCTCTATAACAGTGATTCTCATCACTAAACAATCATTGTAATCACCATTTCACCTTTTTGTAACTCCATTTTGTTCAAGCTGAGGAGTTTCCACTGGTTATGGTAAAAATAATATGTGGATTATTAGATAGGGTATTTTGAATTTGACCATACCCTGGGGTAAGAAACTGAGGGATTCCTAGAATTGTTTTCCATAGAGACAAGGGGCAAATTGATATCTGAATTACATGAATGGAAGTGATTTGTTATGTCATTTGATTCTAAGTCTTGAGCTAGCTTTGGGACTTTTACAGGACCACTGAGAGCACTTGAGGGCATCCAAAGCAAGGGTTTTTTTGCAAGCTTGATAATGGGGTTCTTGAGCACCAAAGAGCAAGGGATCAGCAAGTGAGTTTTGATTATTCTCAACTCCCTCTATCAATTCCTAGTGTAGGCTAAGTACGATAGTGCTAGAAGTAAGTCAGATTGATGATAGGCATCTATCAAGTTGAAGACTATTAAATACTCAAGTTCAAGCATAAAGATATGCTCTTGGGGATCGATAACTTAAAAGAAAAGAACTTAACGTGGTACGAACAACTTAAAGTGCGGAAAGTCACTCAAGTATTCCTAACAATGTGATATCTGACAAGATCATAAACACGATAATCAACTAAAAAAGAACCAAGTAACTGATACAAATTGAGCTACTGACTCGATTACGCATATGAACCTTAGATTAGGAGGACACCTAGGGAGAGATAGACAGAGTCTCAGGTCTTCAGAGGCTAGTTTTGTTGATGTATAAAACACCACAAGAACTAAACTAATGTGGTATTAGAAGACCTCCATAACCATCATTAGCTTAGTAATACTCACAATGTGAGTCTTCATCTCTGAATTTAGTGAAAATCAAAATTTCACTTCACAGAAATCTGCACCTTTTCTTCAAACCTTCAATCTGACCTATATCAGCTTGATCTTTGCAAATTCCTTGGATCATTTACTAAGAGAAGTTCTTGCTAATGTTAAGCAACACATAACAAGCAAAACTTTCAAGTAATAACTTCAAAATGTTCTGATTTTGCTCCAAACTTTTCACTATGTCTGAAAACTGAAAATCTACTTCATCGATTTGACATACCTTCACTGTTAAGCTGATTTCTCTGAGTATGCGTCCCGTTTCTTAAAGATCTTTTGACCAAATGTAGTTGAGGATAGTAGCTTTAAAATGAGCTATCACTTACTGAAAACTTTACAGTATACTTCGAGATCTGACCTTAAGAAGTTCAGGTAAATGTGCGCCAGAAAAGTCGTAACTGTCAACTAACTTACACAGTCATGTGAAATCACTTAGAACTCAATGTACAAGAGGAATTAGACTTAATCCTTCTACACAAACATATGTTGTATATCAGAGAAGATGTGTACAAACTGGCTCAGCCTAATTTTGCTCATAGCCATGGAAAAACTCTCTCAGACTCAGAAGTTTTTCTTGAACATCTCTCTCAGAAAAGACACGACTTTTCTCTACTCACTCAGATTACAAAATTGAGTTCTCTCTACATGTTTTTTATCTCAAATTAACTTATATACCTATGGTTTACATTCTCCTAGACTTGAACTCGTAAGTTCTGAAGATCAAATGAAAAACTAGACTCTAATTTGCACTAATTTACAATAGTGAAATTGTCCCTTCACTTAGGCTTAATTTTCTGTATGCTTTTTCTTCACTTCTCCTTTCCTCCTTCCTTTCTTCATATGTCTTCAAATATCCATGCCTAATTAGTGAGTGAAGCCTCAACAGCTCCCCCTCAATCACTAATTAGCATGCTTTGACTTCTTCATATAGTCTTCTTCTCTTTTATTCCTGCCATCTCCTTGAACCTACTTGTCTTCACTCCATCCAAGCTCTTTGTCATAATATCTGCAATCTGATCTTTTGTAGAAGTGTACACCACTTCAATCTCTTTCTCCATTACCTTTTCTCTAAGGAAATGATATTGTATTTCTATGTGCTTTGACCTTGCATGAAATACAGGATTTGCTGCAAGATATAATGAGCTCATATTATCTCCATGAATGATAGGTATACCTTGATCAATTCCCATGCTTTTGAATAATGTCTGCATCCATATTACTTCTTTTGCTGCTTCCACAAGTCCTTTGTACTCAGCTTCTGTTGATGATAAAGCCACTGTATGTTGTTTCTTTGAACACCAACTCACAAGCTTATCTCCAATGTATATCATGTAGCCATGAGTAGATCTTCTATCATCCTGACTTCCTACTCAATCTGAATCACTATAGGCTCTCAATCTTATATTTGATGTAAAAGGATAATACAATCCTTCTTTCAAAGTCCCTTTGATATATCTAAGAACTCTTTGACCTTCATCTGTTCTTTTGATAAGTAAACTTGCATCTGCCTTTGAACTTTGATATCCAAGATCATTAAGATACTTTACAAGTCTATAATTCCAAGCTCTTGGAGCTTCAAACCATAAAGTGCTCTTCTCAATCTGCAAACATAATTTGGAAACTTGTGATCTGCAAACCCTTGAGGTTGCTCCATGTAAACCTCATCTGATATATATCCATTCAAAAATGCATTCTTAATGTCCAATTGACTCAATGTCCATCCTTTTGATGCTGCAATGGCAATGATTGTCCTTATGGTTGACATCTTTGCCACAGGACTGAATGTCTCATCATAATCTATGCCAAAAGTTTGAGCATAGCCTTTAACCACCAATCTAGCTTTGTATCTGGCTATTCTTCCATCTGCATGCTTCTTAATTTTGTAAACCCATTTATTTCCAATCACTTTCTTACCATTAGGCTTTGGAACAAGTTCCCAAGTTTTGTTTTCTTCAAGTGCATCAAACTCTTCCTTCATTGCTTCTTCCCATTGTCTTTTACCCTTTGCTTCATCATAGCTTTGAGGTTCTTCATCTTCCTTAACCATGTAAGCATAATTTTTCTGAGTCAAGTAAGAAGTATCATAGGAATACCTTGTAGGTTGCTTCCTCATTCTGGTTGATCTTCTTGGTTCACACTCTTCATGTATATCTGGGTGTACTTCTTCATCAAATATTGGTCCATCTTCATTTCTTCTATATGATCCAATTCTTGATGTGCTTGCTTGCATATGTTCTTCATCTCCATCTATCTGCATATGTGACTTACCTCTTGCACTCCTTCTTATCTCTTCTTCAAATGTTTCAAGGTCACAATCTTTATCTGCATACCAACTCTTCTGTTCATCAAAGGTCACATCTCTGGAAACAATAAAATGTTTAGTTAAAGGACTCCATAGCCTATAACCCATTTGCTTTTCATCATACCCAATAAACACATATTTTTCTGCCTTTGGTTCAAGCTTATGTCTGAGTTGTGATGGCACATAAGCATAGGCAATTGACCCAAACACTTTACAATGGTCAAGTGTTGGTTTCTTACCCCACCAAACTTCATAAGGGGTCATACCATTCAAAGCTCCACATGGTAGCCTATTCACAAGGTATGTAGCTGTATTTACAGCCTCAGCCCAAAGATAATTAGGGGAATTCTTTTCTTTTAACATTGCTCTTGCAAATTCAACCAATGTTCTATTTCTCCTTTCTGCCACCCCATTATGTTGAGGTGTATACCTGCAAGTTATCTCTCTCTTGATACCTGCATTCCAAAGATAGTCATTAAACTCTTGGGAGAAGTATTCTCCCCCTCCATCAGACCTTAACCTCTTGAGTTTTTGACCTGTAACTCTTTCTGCATAAGCATGAAAATGTTTGAAGGCTCCAAATACTTCTGATCTTTCTTTTAGAACATAAAGGGTTATCCACCTTGTAGCATCATCAATAAACAAAACATAATACCTAGATCCATTTATTGATCCTTCTTTTGTTGGTCCCCATACATCTGTATGTATGAGTTCAAGCAAACCATCATGCTTGAAACCTTTCTTCTGAAATGGTAGTCTATGTGCTTTTCCCATCTGACAAGCTTCACACTTGTATATCATATGTTGATTCTTCACATTTGGTAGCCCCAATACAGATTGGTTCTCCACCATAGTTTTGATTCCTCTTTCATTGAAGTGTCCCAATCTCTTATGCCAAAGATCTAACTCTGTAATTACTTCATCACCATGTGTGATTAGGGCTTGACCAACATTTCCTTGCACTTTGAGAGTAAAAAGTCTACCTTCCTTCTTACCACAAACAATGGGATTGTATGCATCCTCTGGATCTTCAACAAATACCCCTTCATTTGTAAATCTGACTTGGAAACCTTTTTCCACTATTTGTCCAACACTAATCAAATTCTTTGGTATTGTTGGAACATACAAAACATTTGTTAACAAATCAGCTCCACTCCTGCACTTCACTTTTCCAATTGAATGCACACTATGTTTTGTATTATCACCTGTTTGTACTGTATGACTTGAATTGCCTTCTTCCAATTCTGACAATAATTCTATATTACCTGACAAATGATTTGAACAACCAGAGTCAATATAAAATACCTTGAGATCCTCCTTTTCTGATGGACTTATTGAATTCATCATCAATGTTGTATGAATGTCATTCTGTGTATCATTTGCATAATTGTAATATGTGGTATTGTAAGATTGATTCTGATTCCAATTTCTTCCACCACCTCTACCAAAACTTCCTCTTGAATTCTGTCTTCCTCTTTGAAATTGATTCTGAAATCGTCCACCTCTTCCTCTGCCATTGTTGTTTTGATTTTGGCTTGATCCTTGTTGATTATGCCAACAATCATATGCTAGATGATTGCTCAATCCACAAATCCAACATGTCTTCTTGTTATTGTTCTGATTACCTCTACCTCTTCCATTTCCTTGACCTTTACCTCTGCCAATACCTCTTCCTCTTGCATAATTTGCTTGAGTTGTTGACTCTTCCTCATCCTTTGCTTTACCTTTATCTCCTTTCTTCTTGTTCTTCATGTACATTGCAGAACTTTGTCCTTTGTCTCCATCTGACTTCAAGTCTTGCTCAAATGTGAGCATCAATCCAAGTAATTGATTCAATTCTGGCACATAATGATTTAATGAGAGCTCTGTTGAAAGTACAAAAGGCTTCCATCTTTCATCACCTCTTAACCCTGCAAGTAATTGTGCTATCAACCTATGATCTTCAATATCCTCATCAATAGATCCAAGGCTATCTGCCAAGTCCTTCATCTTAGTGACATAATCACTAATACTCTGATTTTGCTTTTTCTTGAATGTGGTGAACTCTGACCATAAGCTAGCTTTCCTAGCTTTAGTAGTGTTTTGGAAGTGATCCACCAAAGCATTCCAAATGTCTTTAGCTGTTTCTAAACCTCTGATATGTGGTAACAAATGATCTGTAATAGTGTTATATATATAAGCTCTTGCACTTGCATCTCTCTTCTGCCATAGCTTCAAAGCTTCTAGCTCTTCCTTTCTTGGATGACTCTCATCTTCAAATTTAGGTTTTTCTTCTTCACCTGTCACATATACCATTAGGTCCTTACTCATAAGTAAGGCTTCCATCCTCATTACCCAAGCAAGATAATTATCTCTGTCCAATTTGTCAATGGACACATGATCTGCCATAATATTCTTGCTTCTGCTTCAACCTGTAAGTATAAAGTTAAAGAATGATACCTTTTGTAGACCTTTACCCTTGGGAGTAACTTCGAAATAATCTTCTGATGACTTTTGTTTGTTGAACACCTCAGCTTCCACCTTCTTTGATAAAGAACTCTTCAATTCTTCTTGTATCTGCTCTCCTTTTACTCTCGAGGACCTTATCTGCTCTGATACCACTTGTTGATGTATAAAACACCACAAGAACTAAACTAATGTGGTATTAGAAGACCTCCATAACCATCATTAGTTTAGTAATACTCACAATGTGAGTCTTCATCTCTGAATTTAGTGAAAATCAAAATTTCACTTCACAGAAATCTGCGCCTTTTCTTCAAACCTTCAATTTGACCTATATCAGCTTGATCTTTGCAAATTCCTTTGATCATTTACTAAGAGAAGTTCTTGATAATGTTAAGCAACACATAACAAGCAAAACTTTCAAGTAATAACTTCAAAATGCTCTGATTTTGCTCCAAACTTTTCACACTGTCTGAAAACTGAAAATCTACTTCATCGATTTGACATACCTTCACTGTTAAGCTGATTTCTCTGAGTATGCATCCCGTTTCTTAAAGATCTTTTGACCAAATGTAGTTGAGGATAGTAGCTTTAAAATGAGCTATCACTTACTGAAAACTTTACAGTATACTTCGAGATCTGACCTTAAGAAGTTCAGGTAAATGTGCGCCAGAAAAGTCGTAACTGTCAACTAACTTACACAGTCATGTGAAATCACTTAGAACTCAATGTACAAGAGGAATTAGACTTAATCCTTCTACACAAACATATGTTGTATATCAGAGAAGATGTGTACAAACTGGCTTAGCCTAATTTTGCTCATAGCCATGGAAAAACTCTCTCAGACTCAGAAGTTTTTCTTGAACATCTCTCTCAGAAAAGACACGACTTTTCTCTACTCACTCAGATTACAAAATTGAGTTCTCTCTACATGTTTTTTATCTCAAATTAACTTATATGCCTATGGTTTACATTCTCCTAGACTTGAACTCGTAAGTTCTGAAGATCAAATGAAAAACTAGACTCTAATTTGCACTAATTTACAATAGTGAAATTGTCCCTTCACTTAGGCTTAATTTTCTATATGCTTTTTCTTCACTTCTCCTTTCCTCCTTCCTTTCTTCATATGTCTTCAAATATCCATGCCTAATTAGTGAGTGAAGCCTCAACAAGTTTCAATCATACTGCTAGGTCTTGGGCCCAGCAGTTGAGCCATTATTCACACTACCCTAGCTCTGAGACTAGCGAGTCCGAGATGTCTCATGGTATGGAGAGACCCACAGGAAGTTCACGTGTGCCATATTTACATAGGGTAGAAGGCCCTTACAAGACACAACTCGAATACCTTAGGACCAACCGATTAGGTGCTTGCATCTATGAGGACGGCTTAAGAAGATATGTGGTCGAGATCAAAAACCCAGATCAACCCATTGGTCTAGAACATCGAGCTGTCAAGTTTAAAAATGGAGCATACCTAGACAAAGAAGGAACCATATACGTGGTCACCAGTCACCCAAATAGGACAAACGAATTTCGGAATGTGATTCTAGAGACGGACATAGGTGACCTAGAGCAAGGGAACGTAAGTGGAGAGCCTAAAACCCCTTGAGCCAAATCAGTCCTCACTAGAATTATCATGCCGGAATGGGTTCCCTAGGACAATAAGAGCATAGACCTTCTTTTAAATCGAGAGACTGATGAAGCCTTTTGGAGGTAAGCCTGATCAACCAATTGAGGTTGGAGCAATCACAATCTATGAGTTCAAAGATCCTAATAGCCCTGGCAAAGTGACCTACCTAGACAATACTTCAAAGAGGATCTTTGTAGTCATGGAGCATGGTAGGCATGCCTACACTTGGAAGGATGAATTTGTTTTCCCCCGACCAAGATCTAATGTCTCTTATGGCCACCCAGGAGCGGGAACATCCCAAGCTCATGGAGCTCAAAGGGATAGAAGTAGAGATAGGCCAAAAGTGAGTTTCGCCAACCCGTTGGGAAGAGAAAGAACGAGAACGAAAACGGATAGAGTGGAACCTGAGAGACTTAGAACTCCAAGAAATCCAAGAAATGTAGATGAATTCCCTCTACCAAGACCTAGAGAGCACACAAGGACTTTGAGACCTACACAGCTAGTTAAGTCCATGAAGAATTACTTCGATGGCATTGGAGATCGATACGATCATGTGGTCGAATTTAGACAAGTCTTGAGAGCTGAACAAGTTGAGGATCTCTTCACGAAGTATAATGCTTTTGGTCTCACCCTTAAGAACACCACCCTTACATGGTTTCAACCACTGAATGAGAGGCAGTTTAGGAAATAGACCAACTTCTAGAGGCATTCATTACTGAATTCTCTAAGAGTGGCATAAGGCATAATACTTCCTCACTGATTCATAGCTTCAAGCAAACCCCTCAAGAGACGGTTATACTTGCAGGAAGAAGGTTTAGGCAATACTTATAGAGATGCCATGTTCCAAAGTTGCCCACTCCAACCAAACAGGTGGCTTTATTCCTAGATGGAATGCTAAGTACAAAGTTGAGATCATATGTGTACCTGAAGGACCCTAGGACCATAGAAGAATGCGTACACATGTGTATAGACATAGAAAATAATCTAGGAGAGGAGTTAGAGCTTTCAAAGATCTACCAAGATTCAGATAGCTCTTCCAGCCTCTCTTCCAAACAATCTACATCTATTGAGGAACTAGCAGAGAAAGTAGCTCAGAAACTAGGTGTCTCGAGTAAACAGATACCCCGATTTACCCCAGTGAGACGATGCTATACATGTGGAGGTGACCATATGGCGAACGTATGTCCCATTATGGCTCAACCCCAAGTGAATCCAAGTAGCCAGTACTGCATCATAGAACGGAGATACACTAATCACACCGCACAAGATTTCCCATATAATAAGCAAGCGGTTAGACAAAATTACCCTCAACAATATCCGCAACAGGGCAGGTACTAGAACCAGTATCCACCATAGCAGTATGGTAGGCCTTAGCAACCATATCAACCACCCTATCAAGGGTAGCAGAGACCTCAACCAAATCTAGCACAGCAACCCCCTACTCCAGCTAATGTGATTCCTGTAAAGTATGCCACTGCAGAAGAGAACCTGAATAGAGCTATAGTGCCAGTGACACCACTGCTTTCAGAAAGTGACCCGAGTGATCATAGTTTTGACTCTAATCACATGGATAGTCCACAGGCATACTACATGCAGTCACCTGAGCATAACGAGTCATATTACTCAGAAGATCCGAGTAACCCTAGTTAAGAATGTCAAGTAAGTGCAAGCTTTCATGGGGCATTGTGGATATTATCGACGTTTCATACACATGTATGCCATCATTGCAATGCCTTAATAAGGACTTTTGACTAACTTTGAGTGGATGGAAGAATGTGAGAACTCCTTCAATGAGCTTAAGTAGAGATTATGTTCAGCACCAATCTTGACTACACCAGATTCGAATAAACCCTTTCATGTTCACGTGGATGCATCCAATTATGCAATTATATGTGTACTCGCACAACCTACTGGTGAAGGTAATATGGATCTTCCGATTGCCTATGCTAGTAGACAATTGAATGCAGCTGAATGAAATTATACCACCATTGAACGAGAAGGATTAGGCATGGTGTATGTGGTTAAAAAGTTTAGACACTACTTGCTTGCAAATAAGTTTAAATATTTTACTGATCATCAAGCACTCTTATATTTGGTAAACAAGCCATGCAATACAGGTAGATTATTAAGATAGTTTCTCTTACTAATGGAATATGACTTTGAGGTAGTGGTAAGGAAAGGCAAGACTCACTTGAGAGCAGACCATCTCTCTAGGCTCACATCTAGAGAAGCCCCACAAGGAGTATCAGATGAGCTTCCTGATTCTTACCTATTTAATTTGGAAGTTGTACCTTAGTGGGCTAAGACACTAGTGCCAGTATTGACATATGGGCCTAAACATCCAATAGTAAACACTCAAGATAGGGAGATAGTAAAAGCCCAAAAATACCAGATCATGGCAGGAAGTATGTACAAGCATACAGATCAAGGGATCCTAGCTTGTTGTGTGGAAGAGGATGAGTACGCTAAATGGTTGCAATTAGCACATGTAGGTGCATTAGAGCAACACTACTCAAAGCAAAGAACCTTACAAACATTAAGGAGACTTGGAGTGCATTGGCCGACTATGGAAGCAGATGTCCATAAGTGGTGTAAGGAATGCCCAGCCTGTAGTGTTACGCCACCTGTGGAGCACGCAACTTTGTACCAAGTGTCTCTAGTACCAGATTGGAGTGAACCACTAGTAGCCTTCTTGAGGAGGAAAACATTCCCTCAAGACATGACTTTGGCTAGGAAAAGAAGTCTAGAACAAGAAGCCCTAGACTACTCACTCATTGGAGATAATTTATACAAGTGTGGCAAAGACGGTTACCTTAGATTGTGTGTCCATGAGAGCAAATACCTCAAGATCTTCGAAACTGCTCACCAGGGTGTAGCAGGGGGACACTTTGAACCAAATGGAGTGATCAAGGCTATACTATTTGCAGGTCTTTGGTGGCCAACCCTTCATATGGATGCACATACCTATGTGAACAGGTGCGATGTTTGTCAGCAAACTCATTATCCTATAAGTAAGGATGAAATGCCACTCAAACCTATGATGGGTGGAAGTGCATTCTCTAAGTGTGGAATAGACTTTGTCGCTCCTATTAATCCCCTAGCTAAGGGTTCACATGTAGCTTACACTATTGGGGCCCCTGATTATCTAACCAAGTGGGTAGAGGTAAAAGCTACAACAAAGAATGACGCTCGAACGACCGCTAAGTTGTTATTTGAGAATGTGTTCACTAGATACGGGCTACCTATAGAGCTAGTAAGTGATAGGGGCACTCACTTCTTGAATGAAGTTATTGAAAATCTTCTTCAAGAGTTCTTGGTGATACACAAGAAGTCTGCCCCCTATCATCCACAAGCTAATGGGCAAGCCGAAAGCACCAATAAGATTCTATGCAATGTGCTAACCAAATTAGTGAATAACAAACGCTCTGATTGGGACAAACAGCTACACCATGCTGTTTGGGCATACTGAGTTGCTTATAAAACAGTACTCCAAGCCACACCCTTTCAGATGGTGTTCGGCCAAAATGCAGTGCTACCTTTGGACTTTTTGATACCTACACTGAAGGTAGCACAGGAGCATGAATGGACAGGACATGAGCTCTCCTCTAGACTTTTAGACCTTGAACAACTAGGTGAGACAAGATTAAGAGCTACAGTAGGAATTTATGCAGCCAAGAAAAGACAAAAAGCCTATTTCGATGCACATGTGAAAGATAAACGCTTGAAGGTAGGAGACCTAGTACTAGTCTACACATTGAAGCAACATGCACAGAAATTAGAGAAGAGAGGCTACGGACCTAGGATCATAAATAGGATCTCAACTAGTGGAGCAGTTCAATTAGCTACACTAGAAGGTGATGTTCTCCCTAGTTACATTAGTGGATGTCGAGTGAAACTATATCAGGAGCCCCTCACAGAAGAGATGCTAACTCGACTCAATACTGCTAAGAAATGCAAGGAAGAAGAAAGACGGATCCAGAAAGAAGCGCAAGCAGAAGCCTTGGAATGCATCCGACGAATGAAATTGAGAAGACAGGGTAGAGATCAACCTAGAACCGATGACTATGCGGACCCAAGATATCATATGGCAATGTGTGAAATCTCAGGCATAAGTTCCCATAAGTTAATTGATCGACGTCCTTTTGTAACCTTAGAGATAGGACAAGGAAAGAGTGCAAGGACTGTAAGGGCCTTGATTGACTCAGGTGCAGCCACTAGTGTTGTTAAACTTTCTTATTGTCGAGAATTGAACTTAAATGTCAATCTTGTGGAAGCATATCTCATAGGATTGGGAGGTGTGGAAACCCCTTGCATGGGCGAGGTGGAGCTTCCACTATACATTCAAGATGCTCTCATGATAGTTAAAGTGCTAGTGTGTCAAGATGAGGACCTCACTGAGCCTCTTATCTTGGGTCAAGACTGGATCTATGATCATGCAGTCAACCTAAACCTATGAAGTGGACTTCTTCAGGTATGGGTAATTCAAAGCCGAATTACAATTGAGTTAGACAATGGAGCACTCAAGGAACTAGGAAAGGCATGCACTCCTGGTCCTTCCAAGAGTACACATGACCATGACGATGCTATTCTTGTCCAAAGCTATGTGATGTAGAAGGGTGATTATCTCAATGCAGAAGTCAAGGACACGATAGAACCCCCTTCTTTTTCAAAGGCCATCGGGATGCAGCAACCAAAGGCGGAGCAAATACAGAAGGAGCAGATGACCTATGTTCGAAGGCAAAAGAAAGTACGAAGCACAGTGTCTCAGCCACCAAAACAAGTGTGGATGCGAAAAGGTGACCAACCAATTGTGGTCCAGTCACAACCACCAGCTAAACTTCATATTCGTGATCAACAACAAGACACTAATAAGAAGTGTTGGCATACAGGTCTTGTGAAGAGCATACAGGCACAACAGAGCAGTCATGCATACTACGGCAACAAGGCCTAATCATTTTTTTCAAGTGATTGTCATCACTACACACACATTGTAAATTCCGTTTCTGGTAGAATAGACTCCATTTTGTTCAAGCCGAGGAATCCTTGAGCTTGAGGAGTGTTAGAATTAGCTACATACCAATTTTCATAATTTTAAGACTTCGTTTGAGCCCTCAAATAGGCTCTAGAACCTAATGTTTAACTAGGCCAGACACTAGGTCTGGACAAGGCCAAAGCTAGTCAAAAAACTATAAAAAGAGCTAGAGAGCTCATTTTGAGGGGGGATTGTTTGTGAATTGAGCTTATGTAAGAGACTTTTTGATTAATGCAAAGAACTCCATTGTTCCTCTCCTTGTTCTTGCCTTGTGTGCGCGTGTGTGTGTATGTGTGTGCATGTTTGTGTGCTTCTCACTCACGCACTTGTGCCTTCACTTGTTCATAGTCTTCATACTAGTCCTCACGTCTCCATGGATTGACAATTATGAGGTGGATCTCCTCATGTTGGTACTCACCATTGTGCTGGAGTGACACCAAATTTGGCATCGTTGCCGTGGAGAGAGCTTCGAGGACGAGCGTGTGATGGTAAGATGTCGAGTTGAGACATTGGAGTTATAGGTAATATCCTTTCTTTTCCTTATTTTTCTTCATTTTTTTTTATTTTTTGCATCACCATCATCATCCCCACCATCTCCCACCTCCATCTCCATCTCCACAAAAATTTCAATTTTTTGGTCATATCCCACTCCCCACCTCATTTTTCTCATTTCATTTGTGAGAGAGAGCGAGAGAGAGCTTGCATGCGATCTATTTTTGTGTGTTTTTTGAGCCTTTGTTGCAAGAACTAGCTGTACCACCATCTCTAGCAGCTTGCGCAGGTACGACAGACTCTGCACAAGTCTCGGGACGACTACCTCTGTCTATCGCGACAGATAGAAAAACTTGATATTTTTTGAATGCATGTTTGGCACGGTAACCTACACCATTAGAGCACTCCAAATCACTAGAAGTTTCTAAAAAATTTACGTTTTTTCAGTCTATCGCGACAGACATTGTCTATCGCGATAGACCAAACTCCACGATAAACTCAGTCTATCGCGACAGACACCTGTCTATCGTGACAGACCAAAACCACGACAGACGATAGACCCCGTCTATCGTGACAGACATCCGTCTATCGCGATAGACAGAGACCCACGATAGACCCAGTCTATCCCGACAGACACTATCTATCGCCACAGACCAAATTCCACGATAAACTCAGCCTATCGTGACAGACACCTGTCTATTGCGACAGACCAAAACCACGACAGATGATAGACCCCGTCTATCGCGACAGACACCCGTCTATCGCGACAGATAGAGACCCACGATAGACCCCGTCTATCGCGACAAATACCTCTCTATCGCGACAGACCAAAACCACGACAGACGATAGACCCCGTCTATCGCGACAGACACCCGTCTATCACGACAGACAGAGACCCACGATAGACCCAATCTATCGCGACAGACACTGTCTATCGCGACAGACCAAATTCCACGATAGACTTGATGGAGAGTGTTAATCTCCAAAAGAACAACCTACTCTTGAACTTAGAACACCTCTATATCAAGAGTAAGTCAAAACCTTCACCAATATAAAAGATCAATGACCAAATATCAAATTCTTGAACAAACTGTGAAGAAGGAAATTACTCAGAAAGTCTGCTGCATATATCTTTCTCATTGACTGAGTAAATGTGTAAAGTTTTTTATGAAACTTTGCACAAGGTGTCGCCTAAAGATTGCGCACCTCCTCCAAGTCAAATCACTCCAAAAGATTCAGTAGATCTTGAGAAATCTACTTCACAAGTTACCTATGTCTAAATCTGCATTTATGAGAAGTCGATTTGGACACCCCTAACTTCTTAGCTTTAGTTCTCACAATGTCGAACCCGTTTTATCAAATCCTTTTAGCTATAGATATCTTATCTCTCAACTTAGATTTTGAGCTATCATATGTGTAAAACTTTACACTGTGCACTGAGCACTACTCATTTCATTGAACTTGAAAACTGCGCCTGTTTCAGGAGACTGTGAACATTCTTTACATATGAATGTTCCTACACACAATTCTCTTAAGCTGATTACAATTCGAAGCTAAAACTTTGTACAGAGGTTGATTAACTCTAGACTTAGACTTGTACAAAAGCATTCCACAAAAGCTTTACCACAGAAGGAGAGGACACAAAAACTTCGGGCGCAATTTTTCTTCTATTCCTCAGAAAATTAGAATTGAGTTGTGAGAGAGACTTTTTCTCATTCCTATGAACTCTAATGAGTCTTACAACTTACAAATGCACTATTCTCATACTCTCCTATTGTCTCCTCTATTGCCCCGACATTTTTCCAAAGTATTTATAGGCAAATATGTACAAGTTTATGACTATTCAACAGTCTAAGTGATCTATGTCTTCACTAATGTACATATGTGTACATATCATTCATCCTGTGAATGTAACCACCTTCTTTGCTTCAAGACTTGATCTTATCTCCATCTTTTTGTCTTCCAAACTTCAATTGGTGATTGATCTGCACCAACAGCTCCCCCTCAATCATCAATTGAGGTTTCTCTTATCTTCTTTATGCCTGCCATGTCTTTGAACTTCTCTAACTTTGGTCCATCTAAACTTTTTGTAAGCATATCAGCTATCTGATCTTTTGTTGAAGTATGTATAACTTCAATCTCCTTATCCATCACCTTCTCTCTTAGAAAGTGATACTGTATCTCAATGTGTTTGGTCCTGGCATGAAAAACAGGATTAGCAACTAGATATAATGAACTCATGTTATCACCATAAATGATAGGTATGCTCTGTATAGTATCAAAACTCTTCATGAGAGTCTTAAGCCAAATCACTTCTTTTGTAGCTTCAACCATGCCTTTGTACTCTGCTTCTGTAGATGACAAAGCAACTGTATGTTGCTTCTTTGAGCACAGGAGATTAACTTATCTCCCACATAACACATGTATCCATAAGTTGACCTTCTATCATCTGGATTACCTGCCCAATCTGTATCACTATAGATCTTGATATTTGTATCTGATGTAAAACCATAATACAAACCTTCCTTGAGTGTACCCTTAATGTACCTCAACACTCTTTGACCTGCAATCCAATGCTCTTTTCTAGGACAATGCATAAATTGAGACAACACCCCAACTGCATATGATAAATCAGGCCTAGTTAATGTAGCATAGATAAGACTACCAACCAAACTCTGATATTGCTTCATGTCCTTGAACTCTTCACCTCCAAATCTGCTTAATTTGTGATTCACCTCCATTGGAGTAGGTGCTACTCTGCAATCATTCATTTTAAACTTGATTAACAAGTTCTTCAAATACCTCTCTTGAGTCACATACACTCCATGTTGAGTGTATGAAATCTCCATGCCCAAGAAGTATGACAAATCTCCCAAGTCACTGATTTTGAACTCTTTCTCCATTTGCTTCTTTAGGCTTTGTATGCCTTTCTCATCTGTACCTGTAAGAATTATATCATCAACATATATACATATGTAAATGAACCCATCATCACTTGCTTTAACAAGCAAGCTACTATCTGCTTTAAATACTTGAAATCCAAGTTCTTTTAGGAACTTTACAAGCTTATAGTTCCATGCCCTTGGGGCTTGCTTCAAGCCATATAAAGCTCTCTTGAGCTTACACACATGATCTGGATATCTTCCATCTTTGAATCCTTGAGGTTGCTCCATGAAAACATCATCTGAAATATAACCATTCAAAAAAGAATTCTTCACATCTAATTGACACAATTTCCAACCTTTGCATGCAGCAATTGCTATGAGTGTTCTGATGGTTGTCATTTTTGCCACTGGACTATAAGTCTCATCATAGTCAATACCATATGTCTGAGCAAACCCTTTTACAACAAGTCTAGCTTTGTACCTAGACACACTTCCATCTGCAAATCTCTTTGTCTTATAGACCCATTTGCATCCAATGATCTTCTGGCTATTTGGCTTTGGAACCAAATCCCATGTTTGATTCTCCATCAATGCATCATATTCTTCTTGCATAGCTTTTTCCCAAATCTCATTACCTTTTGCCTCTTCATATGTAGAAGGGTCTTCATCTGCTTTAATCATGTAAGCGTAATCCTTAGTAGTCAAGAATGAAGTATCATAGCTATACCTTGTAGGTTGCCATTTGTTCCTTGTAGACCTCCTAAGTTCTCCACTTCTTGAGGTTTCTGGTTCTTCACATTCAGGATCAAATCTTGGTGTCTCTTCCACTTCAACCTGCACTTCATGATTCTCTTGTTCATCAAATATCTGAACCTTTGATTTACCTTTCCTTTGGCTCACAATTTCTTCATCATCTATATTAATATTGATAGTACCTGCATACCAAGTACCTTGCTCATCAAATGTAACATCTTTTGATACAAGAAAATGTTTTGTGGATGGATTCCACAACCTGTATCCCATCTGCTTATCATCATAACCAATAAACACATATTTTTCAGCTTTAGGTTCCAATTTGTGCCTTAATTGTGATGGCACATATGCATATGCCAAACATCCAAATACTTTGCAATGGTCTAGTGTAGGTCTCTTACCCCACCATGCCTCATAAGGTGTCATACCCTGCAAGGCTTTACATGGTAGCCTATTAACCAAATAAGTAGCTGTATTTACAGCCTCAGCCCACAAATAATTTGGGCAATTTTTCTCCTTCATCATGGATCTTGCAAACTCAACAAGAGTCCTATTCCTCCTTTCTGCTACACCATTTTGTTGAGGAGAGTACCTGCAAGTAACCTCTCTTTTTATACCTGCATTCCACAAGTAATCACTGAACTCATTAGAGAAATACTCTCCCCCTCCATCTGACCTTAGTCTCTTCAACTTATGTCCTGTAATTCTCTCTGCATACACATGATAATGTTTGAATGTATTGAATACTTCTGACTTATCTTTGATCACATAGATAGTGATCCATCTGGTAGCATCATCAACATAAATCACATAATACCTTGAGCCATTGATACTGAAGTCCTTTGATGGTCCCCACACATCTGTGTGTACCAACTCAAGTTTCTCTGAATACATAAACCCATGCTTGGAATAGGGTTGCTTATGAGCCTTACCTAATTGACATGCCTCACATTTGTATGTCATATGTTGACCTGCAACATTAGGCAATCCAAGCACTGAACCATTATTAATCATGTCTTTAATACCTCTTTCATTGAAATGTCCAAGTCTCTTGTGCCAAAGATCTAACTCAGAGATCTTATGTCCTCCATAAGTGAACAAGGCATGACCAACATTACCTTGAATCTTCAATGTGAACAATCTTCCTTCTTTCTTCCCTGAAACAATTTGTTTATACCCATTGCTAGGGTCTTCCACAAACACTCCTTCATTAGTGAACCTTACTTCTTAACCTTTTTCCACAATTTGTCCTACACTTATCAAATTCTTAGGAATTGTAGGAACATACAAGACCTTACTCAATAAGGTGCTACCATCCTTGGCTTTCACTGATCCAATTGACTTCACATTGTGCTTTGTGTTGTCACCTGTTTGAACAACATGATTAGATACCTTATTCTCCAAATCAGTCATCAAGGCTATATTACCACTCAGGTGATTGCTACACCCTGAGTCAATGTAGAAGACTCTTTGATCTTCATTCTGCCTTTCACAAGTTGCATTCATTATCAATGTTGAATCTTCCTTCTGATCTGAAGCATAATTGTAGTAGGTATTGTTATATTGTTGACTTTGGAAACCTCTACCTGCATTTCTTCCAAAGTAACCCCTACTACCTCTACCTCTGAAATTACCTCTTTGATTTCTGCCACCTCTTCCTCTTGAATTATAGTTCTCATTGTATCCTCCATTACTTTGAGTGTTATGCCAACAATCGTTGGCTAAATGATTTGTCTTACCACAAATCCAGCAAGCTTTGGATCCATCTTTGTTACTCCTGCCTCTTCCTCTACCTTTGCCACCTCCTCTTCCTCTTAGGAAGTTGGCTTGACTAGTTGTGCCTTCTTCTTCATTTGCTTGTTGCTTTCCTTTGTTAGTTTTCTTCTTGTCTTTAGAGTACATTGCATGACCTGCACTCTTGTCAACATCTCCTTTGATATCATTCTCAAAAGTTAGCATATGTCCTAACAATTGATTCAAATCAGGATTGAAATGATCCAATGAAAGTTCTGTAGATAAAATAAAAGGCTTCCACTTCTCATCACCTCTTAGTCCTGTGAGAATTTGCCTTACCAATTTATCTTCTTCAATGTCTTCATCCACTGCTCCTAATGCATCTGCAATGTCCTTCATCTTTGTCACATAATCAGATATTGATTGTGAAGCCTTCTTCTTGAAAGTGGTAAACTCTGCCCATAGGGATGCCTTTCTTGACTTTGTAGTGTTTTGGAAATGCTCCTCCAAAGCATTCCATATCTCGCTTGCACTTTCAAGACCTCTAATGTGAGGTAGCAAGTAGTCATTGACTGCCATATAGATTATGCTCCTATCTTGAGCATCTCTTTTCATCCAATTCTTCAAATCTGATAATTCTTCCCTAGTTGGAACACTAGGATCTCTGAATTGTGGCTTTTCTTCTTCTCCTATAATGTAAGCTATCAAATCTTTGCTCATTAGATGAGCTTCCATCCTCATTGACCATGCAGGATAGTTCTCTCTATCCAATTTCTCTATCTAAAGAGAATCTCCCATCTTCCTTCACCTGTATTAACATATCTTTAAACTTTATGAGGAATAAATGTACCTTGACTTCGAATATTACTTCTTCTGATCCTTTTGACAACTTCAATGTGTCTTCCTTCAAGCTTTCTTCAATCTTTGTCCTTTTGATCTTCCGAGATGTAAAGTTTGTATGTCTGCAACAATTGGAGTCTCCTTTTCCTTGATTCTGATGATTCCTGCTCTGATACCACTGATGGAGAGTGTTAATCTCCAAAAGAACAACCTACTCTTGAACTTAGAACACCTCTATATCAAGAGTAAGTCAAAACCTTCACCAATATAAAAGATCAATGACCAAATATCAAATTCTTGAACAAACTGTGAAGAAGGAAATTACTCAGAAAGTCTGTTGCATATATCTTTCTCATTGACTGAGTAAATGTGTAAATTTTTTTATGAAACTTTGCACAAGGTGTTGCCTAAAGATTGCACACCTCCTCCAAGTCAAATCACTCCAAAAGATTCAGTAGATCTTGAGAAATCTACTTCACAAGTTACCTATGTCTAAATCTGCATTTTTGAGAAGTCGATTTGGACACCCCTAACTTCTTAGCTTTAGTTCTCACAATGTCGAACCCGTTTTATCAAATCCTTTTAGCTATAGATATCTTATCTCTCAACTTAGATTTTGAGCTATCATATGTGTAAAACTTTACACTGTGCACTGAGCACTACTCATTTCATTGAACTTGAAATCTGCGCCTGTTTCAGGAGACTGTGAACATTATTTACATATGAATGTTCCTAGACACAATTCTCTTAACCTGATTACAATTGGAAGCAAAACTTTGTACAGAGGTTGATTAACTCTAGACTTAGACTTGTACAAAAGCATTCCACAAAAGCTTTACCACAGAAGGAGAGGACACAAAAACTTCGGGCGCAATTTTTCTTCTATTCCTCAGAAAATCAGAATTGAGTTGTGAGAGAGACTTTTTCTCATTCCTATGAACTCTAATGAGTCTTACAACTTACAAATGCACTATTCTCATACTCTCCTATTATCTCCTCTATTGCCTCGACATTTTTCCAAAGTATTTATAGGCAAATATGTACAAGTTTATGACTATTCAATAGTCTAAGTGATCTATGTCTTCACTAATGTACATATGTGTACATATCATTCATCCTGTGAATGTAACCACCTTCTTTGCTTCAAGACTTGATCTTATCTCCATCTTTTTGTCTTCCAAACTTCAATTGGTGATTGATCTGCACCAACAAGACTCAGTCTATCGCGACAGACAGCCCCACGCGACAGTTAGTGTCTATCGCGACAGACACCGTCTATCGCGATAGACAGACATTCTCGAAAAAAATAAAGGGGTAATTTTTTGGAAATTTAGGCTAAATTTTGGGCATATTTACATACCCACTCACTTATACACTTAATAGGCCTTGGAAAAAATGCCCTAGAACCCTGAAAGGGCCTGTTTGTCTGTTTTAACCCCCTAAACCCTGAACAGTCATAACTTTTTCATTTGAAATCCGTTTTTTGAAGTTGACCTACTGAGGGGTAGGTACACCAAGAGAGCTCTAGAGGAAAAAAATTTTTGACAACAGCAAAGGGGGAAAAAAGGGTCATTAAAAGTGTCTGTGATAAATTGTCTGTCAATTGAAGGATCAAGTTGGAGCTAAACTTGGGAATTTTTTACAGGATTATCGAGAGCTCTTGGAGAAATCAAAGTGAGTGCCATTGTGTGCAGGCTTGGGAACTTGCTTCCTGGGCAGAGAAGCATAGCAAGGAGGAGCGTCTTGAGGTTGGAACATCTCTTAACCCCCTCAGTCCATTCTTAGCATAGGCTAAGTGCAAGTAGTTGTCTTGTTTGAATAGAGGTATGTTGCTCTAGCACAATGGTGAGAACCACGTTAAGAAGCTCCACCTCCTTAATGTCAATCCGCGGAAGAGATAGGAGTGATATGAAGATCGTGAATGTGAGATGAAGTGAGAGTGAAGGTGAGAAGCATAGAAATGCACACACACATACACACACACTACGAAGAGACAAGCAAGACACAATGGAAGGTGGGAAATTAGCTCTATTACTCAAGAACACTATTACAAGCTCAAAAGAACTCTAAACTCCAACAAGCTAACACTAACTAACACTAACCAACCTCAAAAATGAGCTCTCTAGCTCTTTTTATAGTTTCTAGACTAGTTTTGATCGGTTTCACATCTAGTGACCGGCATAGTTAAAAATTAGGTCCTAGATGCTATTTGGAAGGGTAAACGATGTCTAAAAATAACGAAAATTGATACGCTTGTTCTACCTAAGCTCCTCAAGCTCGAGGACTCCTCGGCTTGCACAAAATGGAGCTATGGATTACAAAATGGGGTTTTCTATGTTACATATGTTACAATAGTGATAAAAATCACTGTTGGAGGTTTTTGGAAAGTATTTGAAAACATAATTCTTTGAAAAACGATTCGACTGGCTCCCTGCTCTGTCGTTACATGCTTCCGTGTCGTCTGTGCCTCTGGCTGCTTCCAACACCCCCCTCCCTCTCGCTTTTGTCGTCCCTGACAGAACCTTGCTGTGAGGTCTTCCGGATATAGTTCTGTAGGAGGTCTTGAGCGAGGGTGTGCTCGGAGATACGAATGCCTCGGGCCAGGTCTGCCTCGAGTTTCTCCCAGTCGATTGGTTGCGGTTCTTCCGGTGGCGGGAGCTGATAGTGTGTGGAATAGACCATTCGTTCACAGGCAAATAATTGTAATAAATGTGTAGGCCTGCTTATGAATACCTCTGAATGGTATTCCCAGAAGCCGGTTGTGAACATCTCTTCGAACGTCTGCTTGTAGCACGCCGGTAGGTACTTTATTCTGCAGTGCCAGGCATAACACACCCGTAGCGATGGCGTTGTACTCATATCATATACCAGATCGAAATTGCCATGCTCAAAGCCTGGGGTATTGACATGTGGTGCCTTGACGCGTCGGAAGACTTAAAAAATCATTTGCATCATGTCAAAGATTTTGGCAGTCATATGCGCCGCTATATCATCCATATGCTTTAATCTAGGGAGCCAGTGGCGAATTGTAGCCATCATGTAGCCAACAGTTGGTAACTCAATGGGTGGCTTAAAATAGGGGTAATTCAACCAGTCTTGGTATTGCTTATTGTTTTGTACCTTAATAGCAAAGGCAGTCCAGGAGCGGCGTCGTGGTACTGGTCCCCAACACGGATTGTACTTCAAATGCAAAGGTGCCTTTACCCATGTACTCATCATCTCTGGATACTGCTGTAGTAAATTTTTTCGCCACTCTGGTTGATAGATCCTTCCTTTTTGTGCATCTGGTGGTAGATCATCCGCTTCGAATTGAGTTGCATGCGATGGTTTCTTACCTGTCTCTTTCTCAATGGCTAACTGGTATTCGGCCATTAACATGAAATACGGTTTATACTGTAGCTCGTGCCCAGATATGTATCGTCGCGGGGCCAAATGAGCAAAGAATGGAGACTGTAAAATCCTTTCTTCTATCAATGCCATGGCATGTAATTGTGCCTCTACTCTAGCTGAGTGCGTTGTTCCAAGTTCCTCGATTGTCTTCATCCACGCGGGGGTCGGAAGTTCGTAAGTCATCTGGCCTTCGGCCGTGACGCGTCCGCCTGGGATGGGTTGTGGCTCGTATGCTTCTTCAAACGTTTCCTCCACTGGGATGGTGACCGTTTCTTCCTCCGCTGGAAGCTCAGGTGGGGAATCTGGCCTTGGTGGCGCTTCATATACTGCAATCCTTGATTCAAGGTGTGATACCTGGGCGCGTAATGAGTTGAGTTCCTCTAGGAGGTCAGGAGAGGGGTCCACAGGTGCTGGTATGTCTTGGTGTGCCGGTTCTCGTAACTAGAGTAATTTGTGATCTTCTTTGAGTTTCTCTAACTCCTCGTTCATGCGGTCGTATTCATCTAGCAATCGTACATGATCTTCTAGCAGCATCCTCATCGAGTCTGAGGGAATGGCTTTGAACCTGCTAGGACTGAGTGGTTGGTCTGGGTGGTCGAGCGCTGCTTCTAAGTTTTCTCGGTTCTGATCCTGTAAGCGCTGGTTTTCTTCCTTGGCGGCTGCTAGGTGTCTTCGTAGTAAGCCCATGTTTCGTGTTAGCGTTGCATTGCGGACTCTCTGGGCTCTTAATAAGTTATCCAGGTCAGCAGTTGCTTCCTTGGTCTTTTCTTCGCTTTCTAGTTCCAATTTGTGATAAGCCTCGCGTAATTCCTGGTATCGGGTGTTCAGAGAGGCATTCTCAATAGACAATAAATTAAGCTGCGACTGTAAGTCATTGGTTGTCCTCTGCAGCTGCTGATAATTATCACCAAGAGATGTGAACTCATCTCTTACTTGCGTCATACACATGAACATCTGTCGGAATGCATTATCTACAGTGGGTGATAGTATTAATGGGGTGCTAAATGAAGATGCAGTTGGTGTAGATGCAACGGGAATGGGGAATGGGGGTGGGAAGGTGGATGATGTAGTGATTGTTGAAAATTGTGATGTGCCTAAAAATGTTTGTGCCGGGAGTGAAGTGAGTGATGGTGCAGCGGGTGGTGAGATGTCCATGTCAGTGGACGTATCTAGTGCAGTGACCGTGAATATGGGTGTGATCGTGGGTGCTCGTGCTGGTGTAAATACGGGATTCACAAATGTTGAGGGGTAATTTACAGGGGGGCTGGCTGGAGCAGCTTGGTGGAAAGGGGAAAGAGGGGTTACAGTGGGTCGGGGAGGCGAGACGGGGGAGAAGGTTAATGGCGGTGGGAATGGGAAGAGGGGTCTTGGAGTTGTGGGGAAAGATGGAAAAGATTGATGAAGGAATGGGTCGGGTAGAAAGGTGGGTGTGGGAGGGGGTAGACTAGGGTTAATGGGTGCGGGAATTGTGGGGTGAGTGGTCGTAAAGACAATTTCTGCAACACCACCGGCGAATGAAGATGTTGGTCTGGGGGAAGGAGGGTGAAGAGGGGAGGCTGGAGGGACGGGCGGTGAGAGAGGAGCGGTTGGGGTGGTCGGTACTTCAATGACTACTGAGGTTTGTACAGCTGTAGCGCGGGGTGGGGAATCTACAAAGATGGTTTCTACGGCCAATGAACTTTCGGGGACGAGGCGTGCCTCCCTGGCTTGTTCTGAAGATTGGGCTCCGGTTGGTACACGAATGTATTCGCCGGGCTTTGAAAGTAGTCATACTCTGCGGGGGTCAAACTGTGGTAGTGGCTTTCTTTGCAAGTACCTGAGGGCTTCGTTGGAGCCTACTGATTTGACTAATTCTTTGAATCCTTTGATGTATGCGTCTTCAAATCCGCCTGTGACAAGTTCTTGTTCTATTATTGTTTGACTCTCTTCCTCTGTCAGCTTTTTGCGTGCCCAAACTTTTTCCATAGTTCTATACAACTTCTTGATAGCTAGTGTGTAAGCGGCTGCTTCGTAAGTTTAATCTTCATGGGTACTTGTATCACCATGTGTGTCTGTTTGTTGGCCTTGGCCATCTGTCTGTTCATGCTCTTGGGATTCATGTGTTCCCTGGCTAGCTTCGTCGTCTCCTTCGTCGTCATCGGTCGCTGTCCTTTCGTCATTAGAGCTGGACACGATCTGTCCTTGTGGCTGATCCCTGGGTGTGGTAGGGTAGCTAGGCCTTTCAAATTCTTGAGAAAACAATTGTCCTTCTGAAAACTGGAACTCATTGGAGAATGCATCGGGCATCTCAAAATCAAAAGTTTGGTCCAGTGGCTCTGCTTGTCCTGCTTCTAAATGGGGTATTGGAAAAGAGAAAGCTTCCGCACCAATAGTGGTGGGAAGTTCAGCTGCTGTGGTGATAGGTTCTGTGGTTGTGGCTGCTTGGGGTGCAACAGTACTGGTGGTGCCCTCCGGCGTAACTGGTCTTGATAACCGTATACGAATTGGTGGTACCGTGGGAGTGGCTGCTGTTGGTGACTGCTCTGGAGATGGTTGTGGCGAGGATGATTCTGGGACTTGTAGGCACGGTATGGTTCCTCTCATGCGTTTTCCGGCTCTGCCTTTGCTAGACTTTATAGCCTTCCTAGTGGTGCCTTTAAATGCTTTCAGTTCCTCACTGGTCATGGCACGCTCAATTGGTAAGTCATACACCAAGCACATATATATGATCCTGGTGAGGGCGCAGCATCCATTGATTACCTTCTTTCGCTCCCACCTATGTTGTGCCAAATAGAGCTGATCAATTATCCAGCTGGCTAGATCAACCGTTTGAGGTCCAGTACATGCTAAGTATAATCCAAACCAGATTCTCTTCTGTGGCATGGTAAAACGAACCTGAGCTGGGAAAGCAAAGTGCTGCATGCATATCCGTAATGGCTTAGAAAGCTCAGGGGTTATGGCTGAAATATCCTCCCACTTAGTTACGTCACCACGCTTCATCTGCTCTGGGACTAGCCGTTCTTTCTCCGTTGGAGTGTGTGTTCCATGTATTTTTAGAGCTGCGCGAATCAAATCTTTAGACAAATAGAACCTTCTAAATGGAGGATCATTTACCAAGGATGGTAACATGAATGTGCCGGGTAGATCCTTGTTCTCTGAAGCCGTTAAGGTGGTTACCAAGTAAAAGCATCTGTAAAAATCGGGTTTCGGCAGAGGGTCACTAAAGTATTCTGTAAATCCCGCTCGTGCCCAAACGTGCATTAAATCTTGTGTATTCTGCAGTCCTTCAAATTCTCGTGAAAAGAACTGGTACTTGGTCCATGTGCGAAGATCAAATGCCAAATTGGCCTCAAATATGAAATCAGCATCTGCTAATGGTCCTGCTAGGCCTTGAAACCAATGAGAGTTACGATGAATCTTCTCGGTGTATCCTCTAGGAGGATCATCGATTGGCATGGGTCCTGGAAAACCTTGAAACTCTCGTGGTTGCACCGTAGGATAAGATTCTGCTAGTAATTCTCCAATAGTGGCCATCGGTGCACGGGGGCCAACTTCTGATGGTCCTGCTTCGGTTTGCATGATGACTGATGAGCTAATGGAAAAGATCTGCTACAAAAGATTAACACATTAGTATGGAAATTAATTATGATCCCATTAAGGTGAGACCGCAATCCCTTTCCATAACCGATGTGTAACCCGTGTAGCCAAGTGTCGTGAAGTGATTGATGCAATGATTATTTTGCAGAGCTAATGCATGTCTCTAGACACCTACATGGTTCAAATTATGCATACATTTCTTGATGAGCTTTTATTATGCATGATGTGGGGTTTGGGTGTATGAATTTATACAAGGTTTGGTTGAGGGTGAATTAGTACAAGGGTGGAGTTTAAACGGGGTGGGAGAATTGTTAGATACGATGGTACAAGAAGACGTCTGGATACGTTTCGGTATCCATTTCCTAAGAGTCTTTGAGTGGGTGGTGTGTTTCTCCTGAGGGACAAAAAGTGGTATCGGGTTTGGTGGTATCGAAGGATGAAACGATTTTTGAGGGGTATATATTACATGGCTAGAGGGTTGGGCTATAATACATTGCTTGGGTACCCAAATCTGCATGGGTGCGGGTCGATTGATAAGATACTTCTTGGCGATCCAAATCTGTCGAGTAGTTGTACTTGTAGAAGAAGATCGAGGGGACTTTGGATGCTGACTCTGCTTTTGTTGAAACTTTGTCCTGTTCTCGTCTCCAGTGTTGCCAATAGCCTGTGGTTGTTGTCCTTTTGGCACCCATATTTGTCTCATGCCACTTGTTCTGTGATGTTGATACTGCTGCTTTCTTTGCCTTGTCTGGTGATGTCGTCGGTCTGGGTTCCTCTGTTGTGGTTGACTCGTTCGTGGTTGGGTTTGAGAGGTCCATTGGACGCTCTGCTTTGGAAAAGAAGGGAGATCCAACACTTGCGTGACCTGCCCATTAAGAAGTTATTCGTTATTGATCTTTAATCTAGGCCAGTCCGCAGCAAGTTTGGAAGGATGAGCACCGCAGGGTGTTGTGCTCATTTGGCCGCTGATGCAACCCACTTGACCGCTGATTGTGTTCAACTGCCCTAGCGGTTGGGTAGCTGCCCCTTCTAGTTTGCAGGAAGCCCCAGGGAAGATCTCCTGTCGTCCTTCTGATTGACAATTGTCCCTAGCCAAGCCCGAGTGGGTTGGTGTAGACATAACGTGACTGGTCTGACCCAAGATCTTCCGGTCTTCCGTCGCGTGCGTTTCATAGGGTCTAGGGTTACAATCCTCAATCGGAATGCCGTTAGGGAAGTCAAGCGGTATCACTCGCTTCTGTTCTAAGGTTCCAATCTGTAAGGAGCCGTGTCTAAGATTTAGGTCCACTGAGTGATCGTATAGCCAATCTTGGCCAAGGATTAGGGGTTCTATCAGGTCCTCATCATGGCACACTAGTAGCTTCGCTGTCGTGGTCACATCTTTAATGAGGATAGGAAGGTCCACCTCACCCATGCAAGGGGTTTCCATGCCTCCCAGGCCTATGAGGTATGCCTCAATTGGCCGCATTTCTATTCCTGAATCCTTATAGTGGGACCATCTAATCGCACTAGTCGCAGCACCTGAGTCAATTAAAGCCCTGAGCTCTTGGCAAGGGTTGTCGTGCTCTAGCCTGACTGTAATGAATGGTCTCCTGTCCACTATGCTAGGATGAGTGGTTGACTTTACTTGACACATGGCCATGGGATATCTGGGTGTAGTTTCCAGATGGTTATAATGTTCTCTCCCTAGTCCTTTTCTTCTTAACTTCATGCGTTTAATGCGTTCTATTGCTTCTGCCTGAGCTTCCGCTCGTATTCTATTTTCTTCCTCCTTACGCTTCTTTTGCCAATGTGAGTTGTCTAAGCATATCCTCAGTAAGAGGTTCCTGATATAATTTGACTCTACAACCACTAATATAATTAGGCATTATATCTCCTTCTAAAGTGGCTAACTGTACTGCTCCACTTGTTGAGAGTCTGTTAATGATCATAGGTCCATAACCTCGCTTTTCTAACTTACGTGCGTGTTGCTTTAGCGTACATACTAGAACTAAATCTCCTTCTTTTAAGCCTTTATCTTTCACATGTGCATCAAAATATGCTTTCTGTCGCTTCTTCGCTACGTATATTCCTGCTGCTACCTTTAGCCTGGTTTCTCCTAATCGTTCCAAGTCCATTATTCTCGCTGATAATTCATGGCCGGTCCACTGATGTTCTTGTGCAACCTTAAGGGTCGGTATCAAGAAGTCCAAAGGAAGCACTGCATTCTGACCAAAAACCATCTGAAAGGGAGTTGCATTGAGTACGGTCTTGTAGGCCACTCGATATGCCCAAACAGCATGGTGTAACTGTTTGTCCCAATCTGAACGTTTGTTGTTCACGAGTTTCGTCAGTACGTTACAAAGGATCTTATTAGTGCTTTCAGCCTGACCATTGGCCTGAGGATGATATGGTGCGGATTTCTTGTGAATCACCATAAAATCCTGTAACAAATATTCAATGACTTGGTTTAGAAAGTGAGTGCCTCGATCGCTCACTAACTCTATAGGCAATCCATATCTTGTAAAGACATTCTCAAATAAGAATTTTGCAGTTGTGTGTGCATCATTCTTTTTTGTGGCTTTTGCCTCTACCCATTTCGTAAGATAATTTGTGGCAACAATAATGTATTCAGCATGTGTACCTTTTGCAGGGGGGTTAATGGGTCCTACAAAGTCTATACCCCACTTTGAAAATGCACGTCCACCCATCATGGGTTTCAATGGCATTTCATCTCTGCGAGTAGGAAACTGGGTTCTTTGGCACACATCACATCTCTTTACATAGGTATGAGCATCCATGTGAAGAGTGGGCCACCATAATCCTGCAAAGAGGATGGCTTTGATTATCCTATCGGGTCCAAAATGACCTCCTGCAACACCTTGGTGTGCAGTCTCTAGTATGCTCAGATAACCGCTTTCATAAACACATTGTCTTAGATATCCATCTCGTCCTCTTTTGTATAGGTTATCGCCAATAAGTGAATAGTCGTGAGCCTCCTGCTCTAGACTGCGTTGTCGAGCTAATGTCATTCCTTGAGGGAATGTCTTCGTCCTCAAGTATGTCACTAACTGTTCACTCCAGTCTGGTGTGAGAGACACGTGATATAATGTAGCATGCTCTACTGGTGGTCTTTCACAACAAACATGGCATTCTTTACACAACTTGTAGACATCTGCTTCCATCGTAGGCCAATATACTCCTAATCTATGCAGAGTCTGTAATGTTCGATGTTTTGAATGATGTTGCTTTAATGCACCTACGTGTGCTAATTGCAACCAATTCGCATGTTCTGATTCATCTACACAACAAGCAAGAATCTTTTGATTATCCTGTTTATATATGCTTCCTGCCATTATTTGGTATCTTTGAGACTTGGTAATCTCTCCCTCTTTGATCTTTATCCTCGGATTCTTGGGTCCGTACGTGAGAATAGGGACTATAGGCTTAGCCCATTCTGGTGCTATCTCAAGGTTAAACAAGTATGCATCTAGTAGATCATCCGCTACTCCTTGAGGGGCTTCTCCTGAGGTTAATCTTGAAACGTGGTCAGCTCTGAGATGTGTCTTTCCTTTCCTGACTACTACTTCAAAATCATACTCCATGAGTAATAGAAACCAACGTATCAATCGTCCGGTGTTACATGGTTTGTTGACTAAGTACAATAGTGCTTGATGATTTGTAAAGAACTTGAATTTGTTGGCCAACAAGTAGTGCCTAAACTTCTTTACTGCGTAGATCATCCCTAATCCTTCTCGTTCCGTTGTGGTGTAATTTCTTTCTGCTGCGTTCAATGGTCTGCTCGCGTAAGCTATGGGGAGATCTATGTTACCTTCATTCGTGGGTTGTGCTAACACACATCCTATGGCGTAATTGGATGCATCCACATGTACATGGAATGGCTTACTCCAATCTGGGGTTGTCAATATAGGTGCTGAGCACAAGCGTCGTTTAAGTTCATTGAATGAATTTTCACATTCATTTGTCCATTCGAAGTTGGTTAAAAGAGAGTACAAAGGCTTGGCTATGATTGCATACATGTGTATGAATCTCCTATAATAACCACAATGGCCCATAAATGCATGTACCTCTTTCACATTAGTTGGTCTAGGTAATTCTGCAATTACCTTCACCTTTTCTTCATCCGTAGAGATTCCATTTTTTGACACAATGTGTCCTAGAATTTTACCTTGTCTGACCATGAAAACACATTTTTCTGGGTTCAAACAAACCTGATATTCTCGACATTTGTCAAATATTTGTCTTAACTCTGGGATATGTGTCTGTCTTACATTTGAATGTGCACGTAAGTCATCAACATAAACTTCCAAACTCTTGCGTAAGAATTCCTTAAAAACATGACACATGAGTCGCTGGAAAGTGGCGGGTGCATTTGTTAAGCCAAATGGCATCACACGGAATGCAAATATGCCCCATTCAGTGGCAAATGCCGTCTTGTGTTGGTCCTCTGGAGCAATCGCTACTTGATTATAGCCTGAAAAACCATCAAGGAAGTTGTAAACTTCCTTGCCCGCAACTCTTTCCAATAGATGTTCCGTGATAGGAAGAGGATAACTGTCTCTAATCGTTGCGGCATTAACTTTTTTAAGGTTAATACACACACACAATTTTCCATTCTTCTTGGGCACAACCACAATGGGGGATACCCATTCGGTATGCTCAATTTCGTAAATGAATCCTGCTTCTATCAAGCGATCTATCTCCTCTTTAATCTTCGCAGCGTAGTTATCATTGTACGTGTACGGTTTCTGTTTTGTCGGTTTTGCCTCTGGAGTCATAGGGATTCTATGAGAACATATATCTGGATCTACTCCTTTCAAATCTTTGTAACTCCAAGCAAACACATCTCTATATTCGCGCAATAGGGCAACTAGCTCTTCTTCTTCTTCAGTTGTCAAATCATGCCCTATGTATGTACATTTCTCTTCTTCTCCTTCGATAGCAACTATTATTTTCTTAGTTTTCTCTCGGTTATCATATACTTGTCCATCATTCACCTTTCTATTGGGCATTCGTACCATGATTCTTCTATCTTCGATTTCATATTTCTTGAAGTTCTCGGGTACTTCAAACAAAGATTCTTCTTTTTCTGACATGGTTTCTTTCTTCTTTCTTTTCTTGCCTTCACTCTTAGTAGTCACTTGAGTGGCTAACCTCACGTCATTCATAATTTCCTCGTGTCTCTTAGTGTGAGTTTCTACTTCGTGAAAATATTCTTCCTCTGATGCAAAGGGAGAATCCATGATAATTGATTCTAAATCAAAATCGCTTGCATCCTCAAATGCATCAGTGTTAGGTTCACACTCTTCTAAAATTGCATCGCACATGATTGGCTCTATCGTGAAAACTGAGATATCATAGCCATCCTCGTCACAGTGGGGTGTCCATTGTTCTTCATTGATGGCTACGTCCATGGTTGCTAGGATTTCTGCCCAACCATGGGGTTCAAACTCTTCGTCTGGAAAAACTACAGGTGCATAGGCTGGGTCTTGAAGAGTTCGTGGATGTTGTTCTGCACCTAAGGTCCTGGCTTCTAACCTTTCTTCCTCTTGTTTTGCTACTTTCACATCCATAAATGAGTATCCTCATGCAACCAAGAAGGATCTGATTCTAATGAGTGCACGGATTCCGTCTCTACTGGTGTCTTATGGATGGTATTCCATTGTATTGGGGGTACATCTCGATGTGAATAGTCCTTAAGATTGACTTTGGTCGTCACTCCTAAATGTTGCAAGTACAAAGAATTAGTTCCCCAATCTTGTACAATTTGCAACTGACGCATGAATGGTCGTCCAAATATCATCTCATAAGCATGGTTTTTTGCAAAGTCACAAATGGCAAAGGTATGCTCAAATTCTACACCACAAGTGGTGAGAGATATGCCTTCTAGTAAGCCTAATGGTTTTTCTATGTGTCCATCAGCCATTTGTAGCTTCATCCTGGTGGGTCTTAATGCTGGCTTACCCCAACGTTTCCATAGAGCGGTGGTAGCTATGGCTACTCCGGCCCCTGAATCTAAGATGGCTTTCGTGGTGTAGCCCTGATGGGTTATCGGAAGATAAGTGTTACCTTCCTCTCCTTCCCTTACATCTCGAATCTTTTCTACGGGTATCTCTGGTACCTTCTTTTGTGATCCTATTTGTGAGGGAGTTGTAGCAAGCTCGGGAAATTGATTTGCTACATGCTTCCACAATTCTGGTTTTACCTTCAATAACTCCTCCAGAGTAAGGTTACATTGTACTTTAGTGTTCTTGATCACTTTCGTGTTTCTAGGGATTACTGATTCTTCATTCCTCACTATTATCGTGGGTGCTCTCATACTAATAGACTTTGCTTCCCAAGGTCCCGTGAACTGAGGTAATTCTTGTAGAGAATTAGATTCAAATCCTGTGTGTTCACTCAGTTGTTCTTCCTCTACCTCATCGTAAATAGAGGGAATGTCTTGGGGAAATTGTTCCTGCAAGTCGTCTATTTCTTGAATAGGAGGATGGGTTCCTTGTTCCTTTCTCCATTTCTCTTCTTGTATTTCTCTCATAAATTCATGTGAATATTTATGTATGGAAGACAAATTGTCTTGACTTTCTGAGTTGGGTACTTGAGACAGGGATGGCGCATTCCTTTCCTGTGTCTCTAGGACAATAGGGTTCCTATGCTGATCCTTTTTCTCTTTGCTCTCTATCAAGTATTCTAGCCTCTCCATTAGTCCTTGAAAATGTAATTCCGGTTTTGCCATGTTATTCCAATTAAGATATCTAGAGGCTTCGAACAAAGCTTGTGCTAGTTCTACCATCTTCATGCAAAGTTTGTTCTCTCAATTTCTAGATCAGCTCGAGGGTAGTTTTTGCTCATTTCAGCTACCTTAGGTCCCTCTTTTAATCTAGCCTGATATGCACGAAACATCATGTCTAGATTCTCTGGTATGGGTTCCGCTAAAACTGATCCTGATTTTTGGGCTGGATTCTCTTGATTCAATTCTTGTGAAGTCAATTCTTGGATTTTGGCTCTAGATTCCTTCAAACTTCCTTCCAACTCAGTTATCTTTTTACTCCATTTTCTCTTAATTCTTTCTCTAGAATCTTTCCAAGATTTTGTCTTTTTACTGCTAGATTCTGCAACTTCACTGGTTCCGGCTACTTTCTCTTGATTAAGCTTTTGGTTCTGTAAGAGCACCTGGGCTCTTGTTATAGCTTGGATAGGCACGTATGTAGGGTTGGATCCATCTGCGTTATTTACAATACCTATCACATTGATCGGTGTCACATTCGAAGCGTTAACTGGATTTTTAGGACAATCTTTGATTATGTGCTCTTTGCCACAATCGGCACAAAAGCCTTGGATGTTATAGTACTGTGATTGTCCTGCTATCGGGGGATGTGGACAGTCCTTTATGAAATGATCTCCTTGGCACCTAAAGCATGGTCCTCTAGGGCCCTGTGGTCTCTGTTGTCTCAATTGGGGCCGTGGATTTGGGTTTGTGTACATCACATTAGCATAGTCGGGCTCCCAACTAGGTTCCACTGGTGGACTATCATAACGATATGTCTCTACGTGTTCTGGTGACTCTGTGTAATAAGCGGGTGGACTATCTACATGAGTGGAGTCAAAACTGTTCGAATTCGGGTCACTTTCTGTGATCAAAGGTGAAGAAGGCACTAAAGCCCTACTTAGGTTCTCTTCTACAGCAGCGTATTTGACTGAGATGACATTTGCTGGTGGGGGTGGCTGCTGAGCTAAGACAGGTTGAGGTCTCTGTTGAGCCTGGTATGGGTAGTTCTGAGGAGGCCTATAGTAATATGGCTGAGCATTGTATTGGCCTTGATACCCGCCTGGCTGCGGGTATGCTTGCGGGTAGTTCTGTCTCATTGTCTGTTTGTTGTACGGGCAGTCCTGAGCCGTATGATTCGTGTATCTTCTCTCAATTGTGCAGTATTGGCCACTAGGGTTGGCTTGAGGTTGTGTTGTATTGGGACACACATTTGCCATATGGTCACCACCACAGGTGTAACAACGCTTGTTTGTTAGCACCCTAGGTTTACTAGAAACTCCTAGTTTTTGGGCCACTTTTTCTGCTAGGTCTTCTATTGAGCTAGGCAATTTTGTGGATGCTAGAGATGAACAGTCTGAGTCCTTATAGACCTTTGAGAGTTCCAACTCGTCTCCTAAGTTGTCCTCAATGTCTATACAAATTCTTACACATTGCTCTAGCGTTCTGGGTTCTTTTAGGTACACGTAGGAGCGTAGTTTAGAGCTCAACAAGCCATCTAAAAACAATGACACTTGCTTGGCTTGTGAGGGTAGCTCTTGTATTGGACATCGTTCAACATATTGTCTAAACCTACGTCCTGCCAGTCTGACTGTTTCTTGAGGGGTCTGTTTAAAGCTATGAATCAACGAAGACGTGTCATGTCTAATCCCACTTTTAGAGAATTCGGTGATGAATGACTCTAAAAAGTGATGGATATCTCTAAATTGCCTCTGTTGCAATGGTTGGAACAAAGTTAAAGCTGTATTCTTTAACGTTAGTCCAAATGCATTGTATTGCGTGAACATGTCTTCGACTTGTTCGGCTCTTAGTACTTGCTTGACATCTGCAACGTGGTCATAGGGATCTCCTGTCCCATCAAAATAATTCTTCATCGATTTTACTAACTGTGTGGGTCTCAATATTCTTTCGTGTTCACGTGGTCTAGGTAGAGGAAAATCATCTCTACCACCTAGTATTCCATGATCTCTTTGTCTATCCGCTCTATTAGTGTCTGTGGTTGTTCTATCTCTCCCTATGGGGTGATTAAAGCTTACTTCCGGTCTCTCTTTATTTCCCTCTCTTTGATTTCCATGGGCTGAGGATGTTCCTGCCCCTTGTTGACTTGTATTCATGTTCGTTCTAGATGGAGGGAATACCAATTCACCTCTCCATGTGTATGTGGTTTTAGCGCGGTCAGGCACCACAAAGACTCTTTCTGAAGTCTCATCCTGTTGGAGGATAAACACTCTTATGTGCACAACAAAAGCAAATGAACCCTCCTAGGATCCTGAAATTTTTCAGACATAGGTTCTGTATTTTCTGAGTTTCTCTGAGTATATGCAGAGACTGAAAATGAAATTTTGCAAGCATAAAATAGACTTTAAGAGCTTTCAAATGAGAGTAAAATCACTCCATTTGGATACTGGATGATGCCTCAACCAGCTGCAACAAAACAGATAACTTGATCTCTTCACAGAGTATGAGCTAACTGGACAGACACTGTTCTGGACATTTCTCTGCACATGTGCAGGCACTGAACCTGAGACTTATACCAGACAAAGTAGAACTTATAAGCTTTCCAACAAGACAAAAATCATTGAAAATGGATTCCGGATGAAGGGGTCTGCCAAAAACATCTAGATAGATAGAGTGTGTAAAAGTGAAATTTCTGCAAAATATGCAGAGAACAGCTAGTAGGGGGTGTGTTTAAGCAAGGGGGCAGCTTGGGCACGTATTTCCACGACTCTAAGTCATAATACAACTCATTAGAGGTTTTAAAGACCACCTACTAACCTCTTTAACCAATCAAAAACATATACATGTCAAAAGTGAGGTCCAATCACATCAAGAGGTGAGCTAAATCTTCTCTAATCAAATTCTTTAGATTATGGGCATGATTTGATGCCTCCAACTCGTGGAAATCAGCCTCCTTTGATTGTGGATGATGTGGAAGGTTCAATTTGGGGCATGTTCCCACACTCTTGAGCTTGAAAAACTTTCAACACTCCCCCTCAAGCTCAAGTCTTTTCCTTTGTTGCTTCAGCCTATGTCTCTTATGTTGATAGCTTCCTTGAATCCTCCAAGCTTTGTACCTTCAAGAAACTTTGTCATCATGTCTGCAACCTGCATTTTAGTGTTCACATACCTTATATCTAGCTCTTTTGCCATCACCTTTTCTCTAACGAAGTGGTAATGAACCTCTATGTGCTTGCTCCTTGCATGAAACATGGGATTGTTAGCTAGATAGATGCTTGAAATGTTGTCTCCATAAAGAGGAAACTCCTGCACTTCCACTTCCAAGTCCTTAAGTAGCTTCTTAAGCCATAATAGCTCACATGTAGCCAATGCTAAACCTCTGTACTCAGCCTCTGTGGATGAAAGAGCAATAGTGGGTTGCTTCTTAGAGCTCCAAGAGATCACTTTTGTACCTATCATGAAAACATAACCTGATGTACTCCTTCGATCATCCTTGCTACCTGCCCAATCAGCATCACTATATCCTTTGACACTTAGATCAGCATCATATGAGTAAAATAGACCTTGGTTGATGGTGTGCTTGATGTAACGAAGCACCTTTCTTGCCGCCATAAGATGATCATGCGTAGGTGCATGCAAAATTTGAGAGAGAACACCTACTACATATGCAAGATCAGATCTAGTGAATATAGCATAAATTAATGAACCAATTATGCTTCTATATAGTGTAATATCTTGTATAGCCTCTCCTTGACCTGCAACCAACTTTGTATTGGGCTCCATGGGCTGAGAAAGTGGCTTACAACCACTCATACCAAACCTGTATAGCACATCCAACAAGTATTTTCTTTGAATCAAGAAGATGCCATTGTGTGCATAGATTACCTCTATTCCCAAGAAGTATTTTAGTGTTCCAAGATCAGATATCTTGAACTCCTTTCCTAGCTTTGATTTGATATCTTTAATACCTGCAATATCACTTCTTGTGATGATCAAATCGTTCACATAGATGCATATATATACCGTCTTGTCTCCTTGCTTCTTCATGTAAAGTGATGGATCTGCAATACTTTCTTTGTATCCACAACTTGATAAATAATCCACTAACCTCTGATTCCAGGCCCTTGGGGCTTGCTTTAGTCCATATAGTGCTTTCCTTAGCTTGCAAACATGATTTGGGTACCTCATACTAGCAAATCCTTGAGGTTGGCTCATGTAGACTACTTCTTCAAGCTCTCCATTGAGGAAGGCATTCTTCACATCCAACTGATATAAGCTCCATTTCCTTGATGTGGCCACTTCAATCAAAGTCCTAATTGTTGGCATCTTGGCTACGGGGCTGAAAGTTTCATCATAATCTATCCCGTAGCTTTGGGAGAAGCCTTTCGCCACCAACCTTGCTTTGTACCTAGCAATGGAACCATCTGAATTTCTTTTAATTTTGTAAACCCACTTATTACCTATCACCTTCATCCCTTCTTGAGCTGGTACCAAGCTCCAAGTATGGTTCTCATCAAGTGCTTTGAGCTCTTCCTTCATTGCCTCTTGCCATTCCTTGCAATCCTTAGCTTCTTCATAACTAGTTGGTTCTTTGTCCTTGATTACATGAGTCATGTATGCATAATGCTTTGCAATGAAATTATCATATGTTAACCTTTGTACTGGATATCTTACTCTTGAAGACCTTCTTTCACTTCCTTTTGGTGTGGTTGCCATCTTCTTTCTTTGTTTGGCCACTCTTGGAGTTTGAACTTCTTCTATCTCTTCATCTTCCAACATGCTCTCGTCCACATAGCTTCCTTCTTCAACTGAAATCTTCTCTTTGCCTTTGAATTTGCTTTCTTCATAGCTGGTCTCTCTTTCCCTAAGCCTTCCACTCCATGGTGAAGGTGTCCTTGTGTTGCATGAGTTGCTTGGACCACTCAAATCCATGCTTTCTTGAACTCTATCATCATTCTTCAAATCTGTCTCACCTATGTCTTCAACCTGCAATGGACTTGTGCATGCATACCAAGGCTTCAACTCATCAAAGACAACATCCCTACTTACCTTCAGCTCCTTGGTGATGGGATTATAGCATTTATACCCCTTTTGTTCCATAGAATATACCAAAAAAATACACCTTTCAGATTTTCTTTTGATGCCATTGACCTGCAAAAATTCAGAGAATTCATGGGAGAAGTACTCTCCCCCTCCATCGGATCTCAAAGTTTTGATAAACTTGCCAGATTCCTTCTCCACCTGTGCTTTGAATTTCTTGAAGTAGTGGAACACATCTGATTTGTTTCTAATGCAATACAACCACACTTTTCTTGAAAAGTCATCAATGAAGGTTACAAAATACCTATTTCCAGCAAGGGATGCTTCTCTTGTTGGACCCCAAACATCCGTGTGAATGAGGTCTAAAACATTTGCACTTACATAGGTACTCTTCTTGAAGGGCAGCCTTGATTGTTTTCGTTGTTGGCAAGCTACACAAATTTCATGCAACATTTTAGATGTAAAATTTGGTAGGCCTCTTACCAAGCTCCTCCTTTGCATGTCCTTGAGCTTTTGTAGGTTGATGTGACCTATTCGTTTATGCCATAGATCCAAATTTGCTATCCTCTTGTCTCCATATGTGACATACATTGAATGGTGTGGCTGATTTATGTCCATTGTGAACATTCTCCCTTGCTTTTTTCCTTTTGCTATGAGCTTGAAACCTGCCTTGGATCCTCAACAAAACATCCTCTTTCATTGAACCTAACTTGATAGCCTTTTTCTACCATTTGGCCTACCGAAATCAAGTTTTTGGTAATAGTAGGGACATGTAATACCTCTGATAAGCACTTTGCTCTTTGATTTCCTTCCAAACTGATATCTCCCACATGTTGAATGATATGCTCTGAGTTATCACCTGTTTCCACATGCCCTTGATGCTTTGGGACCTGCAAATTACTAAAAAACTCCTTTCGACATGACATATGATTGCTACATCCACTGTCTACATACCATACATCTTCACCAGCTTGAGTTGTATCTTCACCATACCTCATGGCAAGTAAATAATCATTCCCTTGGCTGGATGATGTGTTTGCATAATTACCTTGCCCTCTATAATTGTTGTTGTTGCTTTGATTCCCTTGTCTTTGAGCTCTATGATAGCATTCATTTGCAAAATGACCGGGCTTACCGCATACAAAGCATCCATCTGAAGTGGCTTGTCCTCTTCCACCAAATCTTGCACCTCTTCCTCTATTTGTGGCTCTTCCACCTCTTTGACCTGCATTTTCTTGTTGTCCTTGACCTCCTTGGTTGCTTTGATATCTTCCTCTTCCTCTTGTAGCACCTCGGTTGTGTCTTCCTCTTCCTCTACCTGCATACAACAATTGCCCTTGGCTATCCTTGGCGTTATGACCACCAAGGTTCATCTCCTCTGTCACCATGAGAGTGATTAGTTGATCAAAATCAGGAAGAGAGTCCCTTACATACACTGAAGTTGTGAAAGCCCTCCATTTTTCATCATCCCTAAGTCCATTTAGGGTGTGGGCGACAAGATCGTCATCATCTAGGGCACAACCGATTGACCCTAGTGCATCTGCAAGCTCTTTAACCTTTAATATGTAATCATTAGCACCTTGAGAGGGGCTTTTCCTAAGATTATTTAGCTCATTCTTGAGCTGAATTTTTCTAGCTTTTGTGGAGGTTGAATACAATCTCTCCAAGCACTCCCACACCTTCTTCGATGTATCCAAATCTTGAATATGCCCTACCATAGAGTTGCTAATATGCTGAGATAAAATGAAAATGACCCTTTTGTCCCTTTCATCCCACTCTCTTACTGCTCTTCTCTGGTCATTGGTTGGATTTACCTCATCTATGTAGGGTTTTGGCTCTCCACCACTCACAAGTCCCCACAAACCTTTCCCCATCAAAAAATTGCTTATTCTAAATCGCCACGGTTGGTAGTTTCCTTTTTCGAGCTTCTCAATCTGAGCATTGAGATCAGCCATGGTGCCTCCTAACTCTTTTGAACCTCCCCCTTGATGCAATGAAGTTGAAAAGGATGGCTTTTACCTCAAAAAATAGAGCTACTCCTCTTGATGAAGCTTCGTCTTTGATTTGATGATGTATTTGCTTCCCCTTGTTGTTGACGTGCCCGTTCTTTGCTTCCTTCCTTCAAACTTTGATGAAGTCTTTACTTCACTTCAGTAGCTCCTTCTTCTCTCTTTGATACTCCACTTATAGCTCTGATACCACTGTTGGAGGATAAACACTCTTATGTGCACAACAAAAGCAAATGAACCCTCCTAGGATCCTGAAATTTTTCAGACATAGGTTCTGTATTTTCTGAGTTTCTCTGAGTATATGCAGAGACTGAAAATGAAATTTTGTAGGCATAAACTAGACTTTAAGAGCTTTCAAATGAGAGTAAATCACTCCATTTGGATACTGGATGATGCCTCAACCAGCTGCAACAAAACAGATAACTTGATCTCTTCACAGAGTATGAGCTAACTGGACAGACACTGTTCTGGACATTTCTCTGCACATGTGCAGGCACTGAATCTGAGACTTATACCAGACAAAGTAGAACTTATAAGCTTTCCAACAAGACAAAAATCATTGCAAATGGATTCCGGATGAAGGAGAAACAACAATTACAAGACCGGGGGGTCTGCCAAAAACATCTAGATAGATAGAGTGTGTAAAAGTGAAATTTCTGCAAAATATGCAGAGAACAGCTAGTAGGGGGTGTGCTTAAGCAAGGGGGCAGCTTGGGCACGTATTTCCACGACTCTAAGTCATAATACAACTCATTAGAGGTTTTAAAGACCACCTACTAACCTCTTTAACCAATCAAAAACATATACATGTCAAAAGTGAGGTCCAATCACATCAAGAGGTGAGCTAAATCTTCTCTAATCAAATTCTTTCCATTATGGGCATGATTTGATGCCTCCAACTCGTGGAAATCAGCCTCCTTTGATTGTGGATGATGTGGAAGGTTCAATTTGGGGCATGTTCCCACACTCTTGAGCTTGAAAAACTTTCAACACATCCAGGTATACAACCTTTCCAGGTGTATCCGGGTCTTTGAACTCGTATATAGTGATGATTCCTACCTCACTAAGTATTTCGGTCTTGTATCTCCAAAAGGCTTCATCCGTTTCTTTATTTACAAACAACTCTATGCTTCTGTTGTCCTGAGGGATCCAGTCTGGGATTAGTACTCGTGTCAGTACAGATTTCCCTCTAGGTGTTCTAGGCTCTTCTAATGGTTCTTTTCCTTGAGATTTTGCTTCCGTTTCTGGTTGAATCACGCCAAACTCGTTGGTATTGTTTGGCTACGTACTTAATATGTACATCGTTCCTTCTTTGTCTATGTATGCGTCTCTCTCGAATTTCACCACTGGACGTTCCAATCCAATGGGTTGATCAGGGTTATGCATTTGCACCACTTGCCTTCGCAAACCATCCTCATAGATGCGAGCACCTAATCGGTTGGTTCGGAGAAACTCTAGTTGCGTTCTATAGGGTCCTTCTGGTTTTTCTAAGTAGGCTACATTCGACCCTCCTTCTGGTCTGTCTGTGCTAAATGCCATTTCTGATTCGCTAGTATCTGAGCTCTCGTAGGGATAACTAGTGTTCAATTGTTGAGCCCACGATCGTGCAGTAGTTCTTACACTTGCCTCTGATGATCTAAGGCTTCGTCGGTCTGACTTACCTATATGTTTGCCCGATCTAAGGTTCATTAATTTTGTTCCTTGCACACTTAGTACACGCTCAGATCGTCAATGATTCTTTGTTATTACTGTCTTGATTCTTTTTAGATTTCTTTCGATTCTTGTCTTAATGTATGCGTCTGGAATTCGACTTTCCGTGGTACTTTGAGTTCTCGTTCCGTCAGACTTAGGTTCTTTCCTTTAGGTTTTCGTCACACACACCTTTACTTTAGTCTTGAACTTGATAAATTTACTCTCTTGAACTTGAGGCGTTCCTATCGTCGTAAATCCACAACACTACCGTTTAGCCTAAGCTAAGAATTGACTGAGGGGGTTGAGTAATCTTCCAACCTCGAGTCAGCTTTTCTGGTTGCTCTGATGCCCAAGAAGCCGCGCTTCCCAAGCTTTATGCCCTTCACTGCCTTGCCTTGGTTGCCTTGGATTGCCCTTGCTAGACCTGGACAAATCCAATATTAGACCAATTCACAGTTGGATGATCAAGCACTTGAGTATATACACCTTTTAAGTCCCTTCCCTTTTGCCCAACTTTTTAATGCTTGCCCCTTGGCTTTCTAGTCCCAAACTAGGTCAACCTCAAAATAGCTTATCTAGTACTCGTAGAGAGCCTTCTAACGAGCTATTAAGCTCAAAAAACGGACTTCGGATGAAAAAGTTATGACCGTTCAGGCCCTGGGGGGTAAAAACTGACAAACAGGTTTTTCTCCAAATATGAGCTAAGGGGTCTCCTATGAGTCTAATCACCCAAAAATTTCCCAAAATTAGCCCCAAAATTGGCCAAAAAATGAAACCCTAAAATTTGCGATGGGGGTGCACAATCGCGATGGTCTGAGATGATCGCGATGGTCTGGGACCGTCGCGATGGCGTGAGGGTGCACCGTCACGATGGCGTGAAAGTGCACCGTCGCGATGGTGTGAATTTGCACAATCGCGATGGCGTGAAATTGCACAATCGCGATGGTCTCAAAGTGCACAATCGCGATGGCGTGAAAGTGCACCGTCACGATGGTGTGAACTTGGACAATCGCGATGGCGTCAGTCAACGGTCAACGTGGACAATCGCGATGGTCCAAAGTGAACCGTCGCGATGGTCTGAGCGCGATGGCGTGAGCCAATCGCGATGGTCTGAGCGCGATGGCGTGAGGGTGTCGTCGCGATGGTCTGAAGTGCACCGTCGTGATGGTCTAGATTGCCACGTGGCACCTGTTGGTGCAGATCAATCACCAATTGAATGTTTGAAGACTAAAGAATGAAGGATGAGATCAATTCTTGAAGCTTGGAAGGAAGACACATTCAGAGTATGTGAGGAATGTATACATATGTACATAGTTTACTTAGATCCTTGATTAGTCATAGACTTGTACAAATTTATCTATAAATACCTTGAAAATGTCGAGGCGTGATATGAGAGCATATGTAAGAATAGATAGAAGTCAAGAAATAGGTAGAGAGATGTCATGAGACATGTGAAAAGTTAGTTGAGTTTCCTCTCATCACTCAACTGTAACTTTCTGAGTAAATGAAGAAATATTGCGCCCGATCTTTTCGTGTCTGCTCCGTCTGTGTTTGATCAATTGTGAAATCCTTTTGAGGATATCTAAGTTGGTAGTTGATGAGTCTGTGACCTGAGTTTCAGAGTCTAATTGTAAACAGGCTAGGAGAATTGTTAGTAGGAACATTCATATGTGTTGAGTGTTCATAGTTCTCTGAAACAGGCGCAAATTTCGATCTTAATCTTTTGGTCAGTTCTCACTCCATAGTTTAAAGTTTTGTGCAAGCAAGCACTTAATCTTTAAGTTGGAAGGTAATCTACTCGTGGCTAGAAGCATTTGCTTAAACGGGTTTTGTACTGAGAGAATTGAAGTTAAGAAGTTAGGGGTGTCTAAATCGACTTCTCAGAAGTGCAGATTCAGACATAGGTAACTTGTGAAGTTGATTTCTCAAGTTATACTAAACTTTTGAAGAACTTTAACTTGGAGGAGGTGCGCAATCTCTAGGCGACAATCCATACAAAATTTCATAGAAAACTTTACATGTTTGATAGGTCAATGAGAAGAAATTGTGGAGCAGACTTTCTGTGTTTCATCTTCTTCACAGAAGTTTTCAACTTTTGATAATTTGGAGATTGGACCTCTAATTTAGTGAAAGTTTTGACTTACTCTTGATATAGAGGTGTTCTAAATTCAATAGTAGGTTGTTCTTTTGGAGATTAACACTCTCCATCAGTGGTATCAGAGCAGGAGACATCAAATCAAGGAAAGGAGGGTCCCGACTGCTGCAGATTCAAGAAATTAAACATTTGAAGAACTAAAAGGTGAAAGTTTGAAGGCAAAGCAAGAGGAGGAGACCATACGACATCAAGAAGGACAAAAGGAGTCTAATTCAAACTAAAGGTACATATATTGTTCATAAAGCTTGAAGATTTCAATACACAGGTAGACACAAGATGGGAGATTCTCTACAGATAGAGAAATTGGATAGGGAAAACTATCCTGCATGGTCAATGAGGATGGAAGCTCATCTTATGAGCAAAGATTTGATTGCTTACATCACAGGAGAAGAAGAGAAGCCACAGTTCAGAGATCCTAGTGTTCCAACTAGGGAAGAATTAGCAGATTTGAAAAATTGGATGAAGAAAGATGCTCAAGCTAGGAGCATTATTTATATGGCAGTCAATGATTACTTGTTACCTCATATTCGAGGTCTTGAAAGTGCAACTGATATTTGGAATGCTTTGGAGGAGCATTTCCAGAATACTACAAAGTCAAGGAAGGCATCCTTATGGGCAGAGTTTACAACCTTCAAGAAGAAGGCCTCTCAATCTATTTCCGACTATGTAACAAGGATGAAAGACATTGCAGATGCATTAGGAGCTGTTGATGAAGACATTGAGGAGGATAAATTGGTAAGGCAAATCCTTATAGGTTTGAGAGGTGATGACAAATGGAAGCCATTCATTTTATCTACAGAATTATCACTTGACCATTTCACTCCTGATTTAAATCAGTTGCTAGGTCATATGCTAACATTTGAGTAGGATGTTAAAGGAGATGGTGAAAAGAGTGCAGGTCATGCAATGTACTCAAAAGATAAGAAGAAGAATAGCAAAGGAAAGCAACAAGCAGGTGAAGATGAAGGTACAACTAGTCAAGCCAACTTCCTAAGAGGAAGAGGAGGTGGCAAAGGTAGAGGAAGAGGCAGAAACAACAAGGATGGAGGCAAAGCTTGCTGGATTTGTGGTAAGACAAATCACTTAGCTAATGATTGTTGGCATAATAATCAGAGTAATGGTGGATACAATCAAAATTATAATTCAAGAGGAAGAGGAGGCAGAAATCAAAGAGGTAATTTCAGAGGTAGAGGTGGAAGGAGTTACTTTGGAACAAATGCAGGTAGAGGATTCCAAAGTCAACAATACAACAACACCTACTACAATTATGCTTCAGATCAAAAGGAGGATTCAACATTGATAATGAATGCAACTTGTGAAAGGCAGAGTGAAGATCAAAGAGTTTTCTACATTGACTCAGGGTGTAGCAATCACCTGAGTGGTAATATATCCTTGATGACTGACTTGGAGAATAATGTTTTTAATCATGTTGTTCAAACAGGTGACAACACAAAGCACAATGTGAAGTCAATTGGATCAGTGAAGGCCAAGGATGGTAGCACCTTATTGAGTAAGGTCTTGTATGTTCCTACAATCCCTAAGAATTTGATAAGTGTAGGACAAATTGTTGAAAAGGGATATGAAGTCAGGTTCACTAATGATGGAGTATATGTGGAAGACCCTAGCCAAGGGTATAAACAGATTGTTTCAGGGAAAAAGGAAGGAAGATTATTTACATTGAAGATTCAAGGCAATATTGGTCATGCTATGTTCACATATGGAGGACATAAGATCTCTGAGTTAGATCTTTGGCACAAGAGGCTTGGACATTTCAATGAAAGAGGTATTAAAGATATGGTTAACAATGGTTCAGTGCTTGGATTGCCTAATGTTGCAGGTCAACATATGACATACAAATGTGAGGCATGTCAATTAGGTAAGGCTCATAAGAATTCTTACTCCAAGCATGGTTTTATGTACTCAGAGAAGCTTGAGTTGGTACACACAGATGTGTGGGGACCATCAAAGGATTTCAGTATAAATGGGTCAAGATATTATGTGATTTATGTTGATGATGCTACTAGATGGATCACTATCTATGTGATCAAAGATAAGTCAGAAGTGTTTAATACATTTAAACACTATCATGCATATGCAGAAAGAATTACAGGTCATAAGTTGAAGAGATTAAGGTCAGATGGAGGGGGAGAGTATTTCTCTAATGAGTTCAGTGATTACTTATGGAATGCAGGTATAAAAAGGGAAGTTACTTGCAGGTACTCTCCTCAACAAAATGGTGTTGCAGAAAGGAGAAATAGAACACTTGTTGAGTTTGCAAGATCCATGATGAAGGAGAAAAATTGCCCTAATTATTTGTGGGCTGAGGCTGTAAATACAGCCACTTATTTGGTCAATAGGTTGCCATGTAAAGCCTTGCAGGGTATGACACCATATGAGGCTTGGTGGGATAAGAGACCTACCTTGGATCATTGCAGAGTTTTTGGATGTGTGGCATATGCATATGTGCCATCACAATTAAGGCACAAGTTGGAGCCTAAAGCTGAAAAATATGTTTTCATTGGTTATGATGATAAGCAGATGGGCTATAGATTGTGGAGTCCATCTACAAAACAATTCATGGTTTCTAAAGATGTTACATTTGATGAGCAAAGTACTTGGTATGCAGGTACAATCAATATCAATACAGGTGATGAAGAAGAAGTAAACCAAAGGAAAGGTAAATCAAAGGTTCAAATATTTGGTGAACAAGAGAATAATGAAGTGCAGGTTGAAGTGGAAGAAACACCAAGATTTGATCCTGAATATGAAGAACCAGAAACCTCAAGAAGTGGAGAGCTTAGGAGGTCTACAAGGAATAAATGGCAACCTACAAGGTATAGCTATGATACTTCATTTTTGGCCACAAAAGACTATGCTTATATGATGAAAACAGATGAAGACCCTTCTACATATGAAGAGGCAAAAGGTAAGGAAAAATGGGAGAAAGCTATGCAGGAAGAATATGATGCATTATTGGAGAATCAAACATGGGATTTGGTTCCAAAACCAAATAGTCAGAAGATCATTGGATGCAAATGGGTTTACAAAACCAAGAGGTTTGCAGATGGAAGTGTGTCTAGATACAAAGCTAGACTTGTTGTCAAAGGGTTTGCTCAGACTTATGGTGTTGACTATGATGAGACTTATAGTCCTGTGGCAAAGATGACAACTGTCACTCTAGCACAATGGTGAGTACCAACGTGAGGAGATACACCTCATAAATGTCAATCCGTGGAGACGTGAGGACTGGTATGAAGACCGCGAGCAAGTGATGGCACAAGTGCGTGAGTGAAAGCACACGAGCATGCACACACATACACACACACGCGCACAAGGTAAGAGCAAAGAGTGGAACAATGGAAAGCTTCGATTACCAAAGAACTCTCTTACAAAACTGAAATCTACAACAAGCTAACCTCAAAAATGAGATCTCCAGCCCTTTTTATAGTTTTTGAGTGGTTTTGGCCCTGTCCAGACCTAGTGTCCAGCCTAGTTAAAAAATAGGTTCCAGGGCTTATTTGGGGGCTCAAACGGAGTCTAAAAATTATGAAAATTGGTAGGATGGTAGTTCTAATACTCCTCAAGCTCAAGGACTCCTCGGCTTGAACAAAATGGAGTTATAAAAATGGAAAATGGTATTTACAATGGTTTTTAGTGATAAAAATCACTATTTTTGTAGGGATTTCTTCTGAAAATTTGACACGTGCTTCTTGGAGCTCCCTACTTGCTCTTTCTTCTTGTGTGTCCACTTCCTTGATGCGCTTCCATGCTTTGTCCTTGATCTTGAGCTTCAACACTCCCCCCCCTCTTGAGTCTGTCGTCCCTGACAGACCCTTGTTGTAGTGGGCGTTCCATGTAGTACCTTGGGAGGTAGCATCCTTTGCGTCCAACAGGGGTGATCCCTCTTCCCAATGTATCCTGGTCGTTTGTCTGGTTCTTCACTTTGCCACTGTTATCTCTTGCAGTTTGTAGTCCCTTTGTACGTACTTCTGCCTTGTATGCCATCTGGATGGTGCATTTGTGAGTTTTCCAAAACTGCTAGCTGCTCAAAGGAGGTGGTCAATGTTGATTGTGAGCAACTCTCGGTGGTGGATGGCTTCCTTGTTCTTGTTGTTGTCATCTTGATGTCGTCTGGTTCGTCCAAAGATGGCTTTTCATAGTTTTCATGCCAAGTACTTGTAACCCGTAATGAATGGTGGGTCAGTGCATTAGTGCATGGGTTGAACAAAATATGTGCCTTGTGCATGGCCTTGTAATGTGGCCCTACATATGCGTACTTGGAAAATGCATGGCAAGAAGTATGGTGCAAGGGATTGGGTCTTGAGCTAAGTGCTCAAGGGTATGCTGACGAAGAGGTTTCCTAATCTATCATGGTTATAGTGTTGTTGAAACATACACGTCTTACCATGGTGAAGGGTCCATTGATCTTCATCTCTTCGTGTTGTAGTTCCATCATGGTGTTTGACCATCGGCTTGTCCTTTTTGTTGATGGATGTCCTTGCTAAAAGTTCACTGATGAGCATTTTCAAGCACAGTCCTCTTCTTTGCCCCTTTTTTTTTTTTTTTTTTTTTTGGTTGCACACGATGGCATCAAACAAGAAGAAAGAGGTTAGTATCCATAACATATTTTACATGTGAAAATTGTGTCTCATGTGCCTGGGATTTCTCAATTGTGTCTATGCACGGCCATGTAATGTGGCCCTATGTTGATGCATACTTTGGAAGTGCATGACCTCAATGGTGCAGAAGACAAGGTTATGCCAAAGGCACAGGGTTGCTGCACGTCGAGGCTTTTGATGTTACTCGCATAGTTGATGCATTCTTTGTTTGGAGGTGTCGATTGGATCTCGAAATGATGTAATCCTCCTAATGGGAACCCATTTCCGAATAGTATTTGGCCCTGTAGAGATTACCTCAGGCCAGTTCTTCTTTGGATGCTGTCCAAACTTTGGTATCCAGTGTGGTTGGCCCCTTGGTTCTGTGGATGTTGCTTGTGCTTTTGGCTTCCAAACCCATATCCTGGGTGAGTGCCTGCTTATTTTTGTAGAAGGGTTGAGTTTATCTTCTTTTGGTCTTTGTGCTCTGTTCTTACCCTTTGCTTTCCTTGGCTTCTTTGTTGAGGCCTTTTGCATGGTGGGGAGCATAGGCCTTTGTACGTGTAAGAGCTTCTTGGGTACCCACATCTGTAATCGCCCTTGTTGAGCTGTAGCTAATTTTTTAGGCACCCAAATTCGTACCTGATTGTGGTCGACCTTCTTTGATAGCTTCGGTACCCAAATTTGTTGGATTCTTCGTGCTTGAGCCTGTCGTAGGTGCTTGGTCCTTCTTTTTTCATGGTCTATCTGGTTGGGTGGGAATCTTTGAGGCAACATCAATGGTTGCACTCCTTTCTTTACCCAGATCTGTGTCATGCCCAAAACTTCTTTCCTCTTGAGGGCTCTTTGTCTATTTGATAGACTGGCTGTCTTGCACTGTTTTGCTTGCTTTTGAGGTTGAGCTCCTGTGGATGCTTTGCTCTTTAAAAAACAAGAAGAAGGTTCATCTTGCCTTTGCGACTGTCCTTCCGTGATTGCGTCCGTTTGGATCATAGAGCTTTTGACATCTACAACATCTTGTTCGAGAAGATTAGCCTTAGAGTGTGTGGTGTCAGTTTCAGTGGGCATGCGATTCTCCAATTCTAATGTAATGCATTGATTATATACCCACACTTGAAGAAGTTGACTTCTTAGGTTCAAGTTGACAGCATGGTCGTAAATCCAATCTTGACCCAAGACAAGTGGTTCTGTGAGGTCCTCATCATGACACACTAGCATTTTGACTTTTATTGGAACATCTTGAAGGTAGATGGGAAGTTCCACCTCGCCCAAACAAGGTGTTTCCACGCCTCCTAATCCTATGAGATAGGCTTCTATGGGCTTGATGTCCAAATGCAGGTCTTGGCAGTATGAAAGTCTAACTGCACTAGTTGCTGCTCCTGAGTCAACCAATGCTCTCACAGTCCTTACACTCTTTCCTTGTCCTACCTCTATAGTCACAAAGGGTCGTCGATCAATTATTTGAGAAGTAGTTCTGCCCGATTTTTGGCACATGTCCATGTGATATTTTGGAGCCTTTGTGTTGACATCTAGGCCCAGCCGCCGTAACTTATTTCTTCTGATGCGCTCTCTAGCCTCTGCTTGTGCTTCTTCTCTAACCCTTAACTCCTCTTCTTTTCGCTTCTTAGCAGTGTTGAGTCTCGTGAGCATTTCCTCTGTAAGAGGTTCTTGATATAACTTGACTCGGCATCCACTAATATAGTTTGGTAGGATATCACCTTCTAAAGTGGCCAATTGAACTGCACCGCTAGTGGAGAGTCTATTAATGATCATGGGTCCATATCCTCGTTTCTCCAATTTGTGGGCATGTTGCTTTAGCGTATAAACCAGCACTAGATCTCCTTCCTTCAATCCTTTATCCTTTACATGGGCATCAAAGTATGCCTTTTGCCTTTTCTTTGCAGCATAAATGCCTGCTGCTGCCCGTAGCCTCGTCTCACCTAAGCGTTCTAGATCAAAGATCCTGGAAGACAACTCATGTCCATTCCACTCGTACTCTTGTGCTACTTTCAAGGCTGGGATTAGGAAGTCCAATGGTAGCACGGCATTCTGTCCAAAGACCATCTGAAATTGGGTAGCATTGAGTACCGTTTTGTAGGCAACTCGGTATGCCCAAACAGCATGATGAAGTTGTTTGTCCCAATCAGAGCGTTTATTATTTACAAGTTTCGTCAATACGTTACATAGGATCTTATTCGTGCTCTCGGCTTGTCCGTTAGCTTGTGGGTGATAGGGGGCAGACTTCTTATGTATCACCATGAATTCTTGAAGGAGATTTTCAATGACCTCATTCAAGAAGTGCGTACCTCTATCACTAACCAACTCTATTGGTAACCCATATCTAGTGAACACATTTTCGAATAAGAACTTAGCCATCGTTTGAGCATCATTCTTTGTCGTGGCCTTTACTTCCACCCACTTTGTAAGGTAATCTGTGGCTACAATAATGTATTCTGCATGGGAGTTTCTAGCTGGGGGGTTAATAGGACCAACAAAGTCTATGCCCCACTTTGAGAATGCGTGCCCTCCCATCATTGGCCTTAAAGGCATCTCATCTTTTCTTATCGGATATTGTGCACGTTGGCATGTGTCACATTTCTTCACATAAGTATGTGCATCCATATGAAGAGTGGGCCACCAAAGTCCTGAGAATAAAATGGTCTTAATTACTCTGTCAGGCCCAAAGTGTCCACCTGCAGCACCGCTGTGTGCAGTTTCTAAGACTTTCAAATAGTCTGATTCATGAACGCACAGTCTTAGGTAACCATCCTTGCCTCTTCGATATAAGTTGTCTCCTACCAAGGCATAGTCTTGAGCCTCTTGCCCCATGCTCCGTTTTCTTGCAAGACTAGCCTGATTGGGTAATGTTCTCGATCTCATGAACTCAACCAATGGAGCACTCCAATCTGGGATCAATGACACATGATAAAGAGTGGCATGCTCCACTGGGGGTCTCTTCTGGCACACTAGACAATTTTGGATCCACTCCTGTATTTCTTTGTCCATGCTAGGCCAATACACTCCTAAACGTTTTAGATTCTGCAGTGTTCGTTGTTTAGAGTAGTGATTTCCTAGCAGTCCCTCATGGGCTTGTTGCATCCAACTAGTATGTTCATCGTCCTCAACACAACAAGCTAATACTCCCTCTGGACCTTGTTTGTACATACTTCCGGCCAATATTTGATACTTTTGTGATTTTACAATTTCTTCTTTGCTTGTTTTCACATTTTTATTTGCAGGCCCGAAGGTTAGGACTGGTACCAACTTATTTGCCCATTTAGGAACAACTTCTAAATTGAACAGATAAGCATCGGGCAATTCATCAGACACTCCTTGCGGTGGCTCTCCTGAAGTGATGCGAGAAAGATGGTCTGCCCTAAGATGGGTTCTACCTTTCCTGACAACAACTTCAAAGTCGTATTCCATTAGTAAGAGGAACCATCTTACTAAGCGGCCTGTATTGCAAGGTTTATTGACCAAATATAGTAAAGCTTGATGATCGGTGAAAAACTTAAACTTATTGGCCAATAGATAGTGTCTAAACTTCTTCACGGCATATACCATGCCTAAGCCTTCTCTTTCCGTTGTGGTATAATTTCGTTCAGCTGCATTTAATTGCCTACTAGCATATGCTATCGGCAAATCTAGGTTTCCTTCACCTGTGGGTTGTGCTAGCACACATCCTATTGCATGATTGGAGGCATCTACATGGACATGAAAGGGTTTGCTCCAATCCGGAGTAGTCAATATTGGTGCTGTGCACAAACGTCTTTTCAGCTCGTTGAAGGAATTCTCGCATTCCTCGTTCCACTCAAAATTTGTTAACAACCCATAAAGAGGTTTAGCTATGATGGCATACATGTGGATAAACCTACGGTAATATCCACAATGGCCCATAAAGGCTTGTACCTCTTTAACATTCCTTGGTCTTGGCAACTCTGCTATCGCTCTTACCTTGTCTTCATCTGTTGAAATTCCATTCTTAGAAACAATGTGACCTAAGATCTTACCTTGTCGTACCATGAACACACACTTCTCTGGGTTCAGACACACTCGATAATCTCTACACTTGTTGAAGATTTGTCTGAGCTCAGGGATGTGGTAACTTCTCTGTTGGGAATGCGCACATAAATCATCCACATATACTTCTAAGCTCTTTCGTAGGAACTCTTTGAAGACATGACACATGAGCCTTTGGAATGTTGCAAGTGCATTGGTGAGCCCAAATGGCATCACACGAAATGCAAAGATTCCCCATTCTGTGGCAAAGGCCGTTTTGTGTTGATCTTCGGGGGCAATGGCTACTTGGTTGTAACCTGAAAATCCATCAAGGAAGCTATAAACTTCCTTGCCTGCAACACGCTCCAAAAGATGTTCGGTGATTGGGAGTGGATAACTATCTCTGATCGTAGCGGCATTAACTTTTTTAAGGTTAATGCACACTCGCAATTTCCCATTCTTCTTGGGCACCACCACAATGGGGGACACCCATTCAGTGTGCTCAATCTCATAGATGAATCCAGCTTCAATCAGCCTATCAATTTCCTCCTTTATTTTGGCTGCATAATTGTCATTATATGTGTAGGGCTTTTGTTTGGTGGGCTTGGCATCAGTGGTCATCGGAATCGTATGAGAGCAAATCTTTGGATCTACTCCTTTCAAGTCTCTATAGTGCCATGCGAACACATCCCTATATTCCCTTAATAGAGCTACAAGCTCTGCTTCTTCTTTTGCACTTAGGTCATCTCCTATGTACGTACATTGTTCTTCGTTCCCTTCAATGGTCACTACAATTTTTTTGGTCGTTTCTTTATTGTCATATGCTTCTCCTATAATGGCCTCTCTCTTAGGCATTCGTACCAAGATTTTTCGGTCTTCCACTTCATATTTCTTGAAATTTTCTGGTACTTCAAACAGTGATTCTTCCTCTTCTTGTTTCACTGCTTTTCTTTTCTTTTTCTTTTGACCTCCTTCACTTCCTTCCTTTGAATTTATCGTGTTAATACTCGTGAGGGGTTCTTCTTCTTTTTGGGTTAACACTCCTATGTCTTCTAAATAGTGTTCCTCTGAGTCAAAGTAAGTATCCATCACAATGGATTCTAGATCATCGTCATTCTCTTCTTCTTCTATGAACTCACTAGGATCACACTCTTCCAACAGGGGCTGACACATGAACACTGAAATATCATAACCCTCCTCATCACAATGAGGTGTCCATTGTTCTTCATTGACTGCTATGTCCATGGTAGCTAAGATTTCTGCCCAACCATGAGGTTCAAATTCCTCATCTGGAAATATCATCGGTGTATAGGCTGGGTCTTTTACTGGTCTATCTCCTGGGGGAGTTCCTTCTTCTCTCGCTTTTAGGCGCTTTTCCTCTTCCTCTGCGACCTTGCACATCCACAAGTGAGTATCTTCATGCAGCCATGATGGATCAGGTGAACTTCCAGAATGCACAGAGATTGAATCTTCTTTTGCTTTGTGGATAGGATTCCACTGTAGGGGTGGTACATCTCTGAAGGTGTAATCCTTCAGATTGACCTTGGTGGTGACCCCTAAGTGCTGTAAGTACAAGGAGTTGGTTCCCCAATCCTGTACTATTTGCAATTGTCGTAGGAAGGGTCTTCCTAGGATCATCTCGTAAATATTATTTTTTTCAAAGTCACATATAGCAAATGTATGTTCAAACTCTACACCACAAGTGGTTAGAGTTATCCCTTCGAGCAATCCTAGAGGTCTTTCAAAATGACCATCTGCCATTTGAAGCTTCATTCTTGTTGGTCTTAATGTGGGTTTGCCCCATTGCTTCCACAGGGAGGTGGTCGCAATAGCAACAGCAGCACCCGAATCTACAATTGCCTTGGTTGTGTAACCTTGATAGGTGATCAGAAGATAAGTGTTACCTTCTTCACCTTCGCTCATGTCTCCTATCTTGTCGAGAGGTATCTCTGGAACTTTTTGCTTAGAGCCTACTTTTGGCATATTGGATTCAAGTTCTGGAACCTGATCCTTCACATGATTCCATAGCTCCGGTTTTGCTTTGAGCAGCTCTTCCACAGTGAGATGACATTGAACCTTAGTGTTCTTCACAACATCAGTGTTTCTTGGAATCACTAAGTCTTCATTTCTTACCAATATTGTGGGGGCTCTGATCTGGAGAGATTCAGATTCCCACGGGCCTGTGTAATGAGGCAACTCTTGTAAAGAATTAGATTCAAAATCTAATCTTTCATCTTCTTGTTGCTCAGCTTGGTCTCCATAGATAGACGGAATGTCTTGGGGAAATTGATCATGAAGATCATCAATCTCAGGAATAGGAGGGGAATAACCCTTCTCCTTGGCCCATTTCTCTTCCTGTATTTCCCGCAAGAACTCTTGAGAGTACTGTTGAATTGAAGGAGGTATTCCAGCATTCGTGGAATTAGGAACATAAGCTCCCATTGGTGGTGAGCTTCCTCTTTCAATAACTGGTTGAGCCTGTGGGGGTAAAGAAATTTGTGGTTTATTTACCAACTGCTCTAATCTTTCTAGTAAACCTTGGAAATGCAAATCCGGTTTGACAGAGTTTGTCTGATTGAACTTTTGACTAGTCTCAAGTATAGCTTGAGCTTGTTCTACCATTTTCATGCACATTTTCATCCGTTCAATCTCTAAATCTGCTCTAGGGTAACTCTTGTCCAAGTTTGCAGTTGTTGGCCCTTCTTGAAGACGAGCCTGGTAGGCTTTGAACATCATGTCCAAGCCTTCTGGGGTTGGATCTGCAAGAACAGACCCTGGTTGTGGATTATTTACAATGGGTGGTGGGGTGGAATGAGGTGGAGTGGATGGAGCTTCGGTATGTGAGGGGCTTTGAGATGCAATGTCTTCTATTTTTGTTTTGGTATCCCTTAGGCTTTCTTCTAGCTCGGATAGCTTTTTGTTCCACTTGCGATTAGCCTTCTCTCTAGTATCCTTCCATGTTCTTGCTTTCCTCTTACTAGGTTCTCCTGCCTCACTTGACTCCGATTGCTCAGATGGTTTTGCTTGTTGTGCAGCCTGTGCCCTAGTAACTACTTGTACAGGAGCCACCTTATTACTACTTGGACTTGAATCTGCCACTAAGCCTACCACATTGATGGGTGTAACCTTGGGTGCACTAGAGGGGTTTCTCGGACACTCTCTAGGAAGATGTTCCTTGCCACACTCAGGACAAAAGCCTTGTATTGTGATGTTTTGTCCTAGTCCCAGAGCAGGTTGGTGGGAACATTCACGAATGAAATGATCGCCCTGACACCTAAAGCATGGTCCTCTAGGGGCTTGTGGTCTTGCTTGTCTCACTGGGGGCCTAGTATTTGGATTTGTATACATGACATTGGAGTATTCTGGCTCCCAATTTTGTTCCATAGGTGGTGCCTCATATTGACACTGAGAAGTCTCACTTTGCTCAGGTGACTCTATATAATAAGCATGTGGACTATCTTCATGGAAGTAGTTTGAACCATGAGCATGAGAATCATTTTCTGAGACCAATGGGGTTAGTGGCACCAATGCTCTATTAGGGTTCTCCTCTGCCATCGTATATTTAACTGGGATCACATTGGCAGGAGTTGGCGGTTGGTTTCCTAGGACTGGTTGTGGCCTATATGGTGCCTGATATTGCTGCTGGTATTGAGGTTGATATTGTTGTGGCCTATAATATGGCTGTTGGTACTGATTCTGATACCTACCCTGTTGGTAAGGTTGCTGATAATTTTGTCTAACAGCCTGCCTGTTATAGGGACAATCTTGGGTCGTATGATTTGTGTATTTTCTCTCAATGGTGCAATACAGAGCATTAGGGTTTCCTTGGGGTTGAGTCGTCAACGGGCAAACATTAGCCATGTGATCTCCTCCACATGTATAACATCGCTTCACTGAAGTGACCCTTGGCATTTGTCTATTTTGAACTCCTAGCTTTTTGGCCACTTGCTCAGCTATCTCATCTATCTCAGTGGAGATTCTAGAGGTATGACTTGTAGAACTATCAGAGTCCTTATAGAGTTTGGATAGTCCTAACTCCTCACCCAAGTTGTCTTCTATGTCAATGCATATCCGTATACACTCTTCTATGGATCTAGGCTCTTTCAAGTATACATATGACCTTAATTTTGTGCTCAATAGGCCATCTAAAAACAGTGCCATCTGTTTGGCTGATGTGGGTAATTCTGGTACAGGGCATCTTTCCAAGTACTGTCTAAACCTTCTTCCTGCGAGTCGCACTATTTCTTGGGGTGTCTGCTTGAAGCTGTGGATCAAGGATGATGTGTTATGCCTGATACCACTCTTGGAAAATTCTACAATGAATTCTTCTAGAAGCTGACCTATCTCTCTATAGTTGCGACTGTTTAGAGGTTGAAACCAAGCTAAGGCAGTACCCTTAAGAGTCAAACCAAATGCCTCGAACTGGGTGAATAAGTCTTCAACCTGTTCAGCTCTCAGCACTTGTTTAAACTCTGCCACATGATCATAAGGATCTCCAAATCCATCAAAGTAGTTCTTCATTGTCTTAACCACTTGAGAGGGTCTAAGGGTTCTTGAGTGCTCTCGTGGTCTAGGCAATGGGAAATCATGATCGTCTCTTTGATGCCTATACACTCTATGTCTCTCCCTTTCAAGTCTTTCCGTTCCATATCCTGATCTGTCTCTGCCTATAGTGTCTGCAAAGCTTACCTCCGGTCTCTCTCTAGTTCTTTCTCTCTGGGTTTCATGAGCCTTGGATGATCTGGCTCCTTGGAGGCCCTGGGAAACATTAGATCTTGGTGGAGGGAAAATTGATTCACCTTGCCAAGTGTAAGCATGTCTGTCATGATCTGATACCAAGAATAATTTCTGAGATGTGTGATCTAGGTAGACAGCTTTCCCTGGTGTCTCTGGGTCCTTGAATTCGTAGATGGTGACTACTGGGCTGGGTTGATCTGGCCTAAATCTCCAAAAGGCTTCCTCCGTTTCTCTATTCACGAATAGTTCTATGCTTTTATTATCTTGAGGAATCCATTCTGGAGTGAGCACTCTGGTTAAGTCTGACTTACCTCTAGGGGTCTTGGGTTCTCTTCCTAGGTCTCCTTGCTCTAGGTCTCCTATCTCATTCTCAGGGTTGATATTTCCAAACTCATCTGTCCTATCTGGTAAGTTGGTAACCACATACATGGTTCCTTCCTTATCAATGTAAGCACCCTCCTCGAACTTGACTACTGGGTGTTCAAGTCCAAAGGGTTGGTCAGGATTTTTGAGTTGAACCACTGATCGCCTTAGACCATCCTCATAGGTGCGAGCACCTAATTGGTTGGTCCTGATATACTCCAATTGGGTCTTATAGGGACCTTCTGGTGTCTGTAAATAGGCAGTGCCGGAGCTACGTGTGGGTCTTTCCATGTTAAAAGACATTTCCGAGTCACTGGTTTCTGAACTTCGTGTGTAAGGATAACCACTAAGCTGTTGAGCCCAAGACTTGGATGTATGGTTGACACTAGCCTCAGATGACCTAATGCTTTGTCTATCCTTGCCTAAGTGTCTGCCAGATCTCAGGTTCATAAGCCTTGGCTTCTAGTCCCAAAGTTCTCTTATATTGCTCAAAATCCTTTGGAACTTCTTGGTTTTCTAGTTTCCCTGAGGTTCAACTTCAAAATACCCTATCTAATAATCCTGGTATTAATCCCCACGAGCTTTCCAACAAAACCAAAATCACAGCAAACGGATTTCGTATGAGAAAGTTATGCCAGTTCAGGGTTTTGGGGTTAAAACAGGGAAACAGGATCTCTCTGGGAACTCAGAACAGGCGATACGATACCAGATTTTCCACGATACGATACCTTTGTCTTACACGATACCCCTTCAGACGATACCACCTAGACGATACGATACCACTAGGATAACTGCGATCGCGATACCAACCTCACGATACGATACTGCTCTCTTAGGCGATACGATACTGAAAGTGGTCACGATACGATATCTCTAATTTGCGCGATACGATACCAACCTCACGATACGATACCTCAAGGTGCACGATACGATACCAGAATCTCAGGCGATACGATACCACTTGGTCAACGATACGATACTGTGACCGTCGCGATACGATACCACTGAGGCAACTACGATCGCGATACCAACACTTGACGATACGATACCAGAATGGTATCGCGATACCTCAAGTGGGCATGCACGATACGATACCACTTAACCTCGCGATACGATACTGCTTGTGCCATGCGATACGATACCACAAAGTGCACGATACGATACCAGGATAAGAGACGACACGATACTAGGTTGACCCACGATACGATACCACTAGGTGGGCGATACGATACCAGAAATTTGACGCGATACGATACTAATATAGCCCACGATACGATACCTGTTTGCAAGCGATACGATACCGCACAATAGACGATACGATATCTTCCAGGCGATACGATACTGCAAGGTCAACGAGACGATACCAAGTGGACCACGATACGATACCACCGGGGCGACCGCGATCGCGATACCAACACTTGACGATACGATACCAGAATGGTATCGCGATACCTCAAGTGGGCATGCACGATACGATACCTCAACAAATATCGCGATACACGGGAATTCTGGTATCGCGATACCAAAACTCAACCGGACACGATACTTGGAGATTTTCACACCCAAATTCAAAAATTTTTGCAAATATGTGTACCTTATTTCCTCCTTGTCACTTCTATCAGAGTGTAGATGCAAAATCTAGCTCCAAAGTCACACAACCACTGTCGCGATACCAGATGTAGGTCGCTTCAGCCCGCGCGATACTGAATCAAATTTTTGGAGTTTGAGAGGTTTTCCAAGAATGTTTCTTCAGCGTTTCTGCTCTGAACAGCCTCCGCACTTGTTCCTCATAGCCGCAAGTGAAAAACGAGGTGAAGATGTAGGCGAAAATGAAAAAAATCAGAGAATATGAAGAGGGAAGAAGATGATGATGAAGGTGAAGATGAAGAAGAAGAAAAAACTCAGAAACTAAACTGAAAATGGTGGTTTTTTACCTTCCAACGTCGCTACTCCACGTCTTACCGTCACACGCTCGTCCTCCAAGCTCTCTCCCCGGCAACGGCACCAAATTTGGTGTCACTCTAGCACAATGGTGAGTACCAACGTGAGGAGATACACCTCATAAATGTCAATCCGTGGAGACGTGAGGACCGGTATGAAGACCGCGAGCAAGTGATGGCACAAGTGCGTGAGTGAAAGCACACGAGCATGCACACACATACACACACACGCGCACAAGGTAAGAGCAAAGAGTGGAACAATGGAAAGCTTCGATTACCAAAGAGCTCTCTTACAAAACTGAAATCTACAACAAGCTAACCTCAAAAATGAGCTCTCCAGCCCTTTTTATAGTTTTTGAGTGGTTTTGGCCCTGTCCAGACCTAGTGTCCAGCCTAGTTAAAAAATAGGTTCCAGGGCTTATTTGGGGGCTCAAACGGAGTCTAAAAATTATGAAAATTGGTAGGATGGTAGTTCTAATACTCCTCAAGCTCGAGGACTCCTCGGCTTGAACAAAATGGAGTTACAAAAATGGAAAATGGTATTTACAATGGTTTTTAGTGATAAAAATCACTATTTTTGTAGGGATTTCTTCTGAAAATTTGACACGTGCTTCTTGGAGCTCCCTACTTGCTCTTTCTTCTTGTGTGTCCACTTCCTTGATGCGCTTCCATGCTTTGTCCTTGATCTTGAGCTTCAACAACAACCATCAGGACACTTATAGCTATTGCTGCATGTAAAGGTTGGAAGTTATGTCAACTTGATGTGAAAAATGCTTTTTTGAATGGTTATATTTCAGATGATGTATTCATGGAGCAACCTCAAGGGTTCAGAGATAAAAGGTATCCAGATCATGTGTGCAAGCTCAAGAGAGCTTTGTATGGCTTGAAGCAGGCCCCAAGGGCATGGAACTATAGACTTGTGAAGTTCCTAAAGGAACTTGGATTTCAGGTGTCTAAAGCAGATAGTAGCTTGCTTGTCAAAGCAAGTGATAATGGTTTCATATACATGTGCATATATGTTGATGATATAATTCTTACAGGTACATATGAAGAAGGAATACAAAGACTTAAGAAGCAAATGGAAAAGGAGTTCAAGATAAGTGACTTGGGAGACTTGTCATACTTCTTGGGCATGAAGATTACATATACTCAACATGGAGTATTTGTGACCCAAGAAAGGTATTTGAAAAACTTGTTAATCAAGTTTAAAATGGATGATTGCAGGGCAGCACCTACACCAATGGAGGTGAATCACAAATTGAGTAAGTTTGGAGGTGAAGAATTCAAGGACATGAGACAATATCAGAGTTTGGTTGGTAGTCTTATCTATACTACTTTAACTAGACCTGATTTATCATATGCAGTAGGAGTTTTGTCTCAATTCATGCATTGCCCAAGGAAAGAACATTGGATTGCAGGTCAAAGAGTGTTGAGGTACATTAAGGGTACACTCAATGAAGGTTTGTATTATGGGTTTACCTCAGATACAAATATCAAAATTTATAGTGATGCAGATTGGGCAGGTAATCCAGATGATAGAAGGTCAACTTTTGGATATATGTGTTATGTGGGAGATAAACTTATCTCATGGTGTTCCAAGAAGCAACATACAGTTGCTTTGTCTTCTACAGAAGCAGAGTATAAAGGCATGGTTGAAGCTGCAAAGGAAGTAATTTGGCTCAAGACTTTGATGAAGAGTTTTGACATTGTGCATGGGGTACCAATTATATATGGAGATAACATGAGTTCATTGTATTTAGCTGCTAATCCTGTTTTTCATGCTAGGACCAAACACATTGAGATACAGTATCACTTTCTAAGGGAGAAAGTGATGGATAAGGAGATTGAAGTCATACATACTTCAACAAAAGATCAAATAGCTGATATGCTTACAAAGAGCTTGGATGGACCAAAGCTACAGAAGTTTAAAGACATGGCAGGTATAAAGAAGAAAGGAGAAACCTCAATTGATGATTGAGGGGGAGCTGTTGGTGCAGATCAATCACCAATTGAATGTTTGAAGACTAAAGAATGAAGGATGAGATCAATTCTTGAAGCTTGGAAGGAAGACACATTCAGAGTATGTGAGGAATGTATACATATGTACATAGTTTACTTAGATCCTTGATTAGTCATAGACTTGTACAAATTTATCTATAAATACCTTGAAAATGTCGAGGCGTGATATGAGAGCATATGTAAGAATAGATAGAAGTCAAGAAATAGGTAGAGAGATGTCATGAGACATGTGAAAAGTTAGTTGAGTTTCCTCTCATCACTCAACTGTAACTTTCTGAGTAAATGAAGAAATATTGCGCTCGATCTTTTCGTGTCTGCTCCATCTGTGTTTGATCAATTGTGAAATCCTTTTGAGGATATCTAAGTTGGTAGTTGATGAGTCTGTGACCTGAGTTTCAAAGTCTAATTGTAAACAGGCTAGGAGAATTGTTAGTAGGAACATTCATATGTGTTGAGTGTTCATAGTTCTCTGAAATAGGCGCAAATTTCGATCTTAATCTTTTGGTCAGTTCTCACTCCGTAGTTTAAAGTTTTGTGCAAGCAAGCACTTAATCTTTAAGTTGGAAGGTAATCTACTCGTGGCTAGAAGCATTTGCTTAAACGGGTTTTGTACTGAGAGAATTGAAGTTAAGAAGTTAGGGGTGTCTAAATCGACTTCTCAGAAGTGCAGATTCAGACATAGGTAACTTGTGAAGTTGATTTCTCAAGTTATACTGAACCTTTTGAAGAACTTTAACTTGGAGGAGGTGCGCAATCTCTAGGCGACACTCCATACAAAATTTCATAGAAAACTTTACATGTTTGATAGGTCAATGAGAAGAAATTGTGCAGCAGACTTTCTGTGTTTCATCTTCTTCACAGAAGTTTTCAACTTTTGATAATTTGGAGATTGGACCTCTAATTTAGTGAAAGTTTTGACTTACTCTTGATATAGAGGTGTTCTAAATTCAACAGTAGGTTGTTCTTTTGGAGATTAACACTCTCCATCAGCACCGTCGGCGCGATGGCGTGAGCCAATCGCGATGGCGTGACACAATCGCGATGGTCAGAGACCGTCGCGATGGTCCGGCCAAGCCGTCGCGATGGCGTGAGCCAATCGCGATGGTGTGACACAATCGCGATGGTCAGAGACCATCGTGATGGTCCACCAAAATGCAAATTTTGTGAATGCAGCTATGGATTCCTGTAGGCGCAGGTGTGCTCTTCACGCTGGTGTGGTCGCCTTCTCCAAATTCCGAACTTTGCAGACCATCGCGATGGTCTGACACAGACGGAAATTTCTGATAGAAACTAAAGTTTTTACCTTTTTGCAGCCTTCCTGATGCACCGGAGCTCTGTACCTGCAAGAAAACTCAAGAAAACAAAAGTACACACAAGCACAAAAGCTCTCTCTCACTCTCTCGCATGCACAAATGAGGGGAAATGAGGAGAATGGGTGGATATGGTGAATTTTCTGATTTTTTTGGAGATGAAGATGATGATGCGGTGATGAAGATGGAGTGTGGGGGAGGTGAAAAACACTAAAAACTAAGTAAAAACAACAACAAAAACTGAAATTTTTACCTTCCAACGCCACTTCTTGCTATACTCTTACCATCACACATTCGTCCTAGACTCGATCCCCGGCAACGGCGCCAAATTTGGTGTTGCTCTAGCACAATGGTGAGAACCACGTTAAGAAGCTCCACCTCCTTAATGTCAATCCGCGAAAGAGATAGGAGTGATATGAAGATCGTGAATGTGAGATGAAGTGAGAGTGAAGGTGAGAAGCATAGAAATGCACACACACATACACACACACTACGAAGAGACAAGCAAGACACAATGGAAGGTGGGAAATTAGCTCTATTACTCAAGAACACTATTACAAGCTCAAAAGAACTCTAAACTCCAACAAGCTAACACTAACTAACACTAACCAACCTCAAAAATGAGCTCTCTAGCTCTTTTTATAGTTTCTAGACTAGTTTTGACCGGTTTCACATCTAGTGACCGGCATAGTTAAAAATTAGGTTCTAGATGCTATTTGGAAGGGTAAACGATGTCTAAAAATAACAAAAATTGATACGCTTGTTCTACCTAAGCTCCTCAAGCTGGAGGACTCCTCGGCTTGCACAAAATGGAGCTATGGATTACAAAATGGGGTTTTCTATGTTACATATGTTACAATAGTGATAAAAATCACTGTTGGAGGTTTTTGGAAAGTATTTGAAAACATAATTCTTTGAAAAACGATTCGACTGGCTCCCTGCTCTGTCGTTACATGCTTCCGTGTCGTCTGTGCCTCTGGCTGCTTCCAACAAGGTACGATAGGAATACTCAAGTTCTAAGAGTCTTTAACTTCTCAAGTCCAAGAATAGTCTAAATTGCAGTCAAGGGATAACTTAAAGGAAAAGAACTTAAACTAAGTGGACGCAGAACATCAAGTACGACACAGTAAATTGCTCCTGACGACGCTTAATTAAAAACAAGAAAACACATCCAAAGGAACTTAAAAGGAACAAGTGACTGGTACCAAAGAAATAAGCAACGTACAAAGGGCATATGAACCTTAGATCAGGGCGACATCTAGGGAGAGATAGACAAAGTCTTAGGTCTTCAGAGGCTAGTGTCAATCACACTGCTAGGTCTTGGGCCCAGCAGCTGAGCCACTTTTCACATTACCCTAGCTCTGAGACTAGTGAATCAGAGATGTCTCAAGGTATGGAGAGACCTGCGGGGAGTTCAGGTGTGCCATATTTGTATATAGAGACTCCCTTTGTGAAGGAAAATTATACTGAAAAGTAGAATAAATGAATTCCTTTTGAAATATAAACTAAGAGATGTTTTCTTAACACCTCTTTTGTCTAAAGGAAAATATGCTCTTTTCTTGTCCTATGAAGAAATCATATTTTCCTTTCCTTCTTTCTCTCTCAAAGAACAGGAGAAAGAGACTCCCATGTGAAGGAAAATTATACTGAAAAGTAGAATAAATGAATTCCTTCTGAAATATAAACTAAGATATGTTTTCTAGACACCTCTTCTGAACTAAAGAAAAATATGCTCTATTCTTCTCCTATGAAGAAATCATATTTTACTTTCCTTCTTTCTCTCTCAAAGAACTAGAGCTAAAGTGAGGCCACTAAGCTAAAGTGAGATCTCTCCTTGATCTCTAAGCTAATTCCCACTTTTCCTTTCCTTAAAAGAGAAACTTATGAATTCGTTTGCTCCTCTCTTCCATGACTGATGCATAATCCCTCATTATAGACATTACTATAAAGATGGAAAACAAATCTCCCATAACTAATGAAGGTGTATGTAGTGAAGAGTGGAGAAAATAAATTCCTAATAAGGGTCAAAGTCCTTTGCTAAAATGGTAAGCAATGATATGACATGATACCATAAATACATGTGTATCCATACTAAATAACTATCTCTGCCAACCATACTCTATGCATGGATCTATACGATCCAATCAAACTGATGGAATTATCCTTCATGAAAAACTCAAAATGAGTATGTGATACCAATGGTGATAAAATCACCTATCACATTCTCTACTGGAAGATAAATCTTCCCTAAACTATGAAGGATAAGTCCCAATCCTAAGGAGATGTCTACTAAGAGCTCTCCTCTCATCTAGTGAGATATGCCGCCATGAATGATCAGTCCTTTTCTCCCTAGCCATAGAAGAAGAGTGCTCAAAGGGAAGTCGTTTCCACCGTCCCATACTAGTGGAACCTTCTTCCAATCCATGGTATCATACCTACACTAAATCGAATATATATTCCTGTTAGAGTATGATCAATGACTACCCCTCATGATTGTATGCACATTTTGTAAGGCCCCCTTTATGAGGAGAAGCCAAGCGTGCATTACCCAATTGATGGGAATCCCAACTTGAATGTTGGATGAAGGTCATATTGGACCATGTAAGATATTATAAGGAAAGGGAGTTACCAGGGTCCCCAATTGTGGGGTCCGGGGCAGCGGTGAGCAGCCCCGGCTGGGGGGTCCAAGGGGGCCAGCGGGCCCCCTGGCTGGGGGGTCCCAGGGGGCCAGCGGGCCCCCTGGTGGGGGTCCGGGGGCAGCGCCCCCGGCGCGACGGTAAAGGGAATATTCCATGGAATATTCCCTGTCGGAGTCAGAAATCATTTATATTTGTTAGGTCAGTTCAACCAGTCTAAGCCGTGTATGGCAATTACGCGGGCGGTGGCCGCCCACGCCCTACCGCCCATGTATAGCCGTCCATGGCAGGCCACCCATGATCCTATATATACATGACTTCTGCACTACCTAAGACATTGAGTTGAGCCAGCATACCTCTACCTTGTATCTCCCTATCTAGAGTTGTCTAGATCACCATTTAAGCTCTACCTTGAGAGCGCACGGGTGGACAACGCCATCATCTTTGTACTTGCTGCTAGTAGAAAATTGTTGAGATTCTCCTATATCTGTTATCTTCTCTGCTATTGCTCCTGTGTTATATTGCGTAACTATTGTCTTACATGGTATCAGAGCTGTAAGGTTCGAATAGCTTGAGAAGTATCATTATTTTAGCCTACTAGCAGACTAGAATATCAGTAGATTATTCGAGTGATTACATGATGGCTTCATCGTCGAACACTAGTCTTGGTGCTTCACCTAATGTTAATGCTTCACCTATTCGAATTCGTCCACCTGCATTCACTGAAGGGAAGCTGGATGGAACCAACTATACACTCTGGAAGTTCAAAATTTCTGCAATTTTGGACTCCTATGAATTACTTGACACTGTCATGGGACCGATGGGATTGGATCCAGAGCCTATACCAGTTGAAGATCCAGCAAATTCAAGATTGATGATTCAGCCAGATCCAGATCTTCTACGAGCTTGGAAGAGGCGGAATGCTGATGCATTATGTGCGATTGTCACTAGTGTAAGTGATTCTGTGCTTACTTTAGTTCAACATACTACTAAAGCACATGAGGCTTGGGGCATATTGGCTCGACAATATGAGACCAAGAACCACACTAGGATACAGAATTTAGAAAATCAGTTGGCAAATGAAAAGCATTCTGATTCTGAAAAGGCTGAAGATTTTATCAAACGGATAAAGCATCTTCAAGATCAATTGGCTGCAGTTGGTGTTGTTATAACACCAGAAGAGCTAGCTCGAAGATCTGTACGTGTTCTTCCAGCAAAGTATGATGGATTAGTAACAGCCCTTAACACTCAGGTAAGGCCAACTCCTCTTACATTTGAAGAGTTTTGTGCCATGCTTTTAGAAGAAGAGATGCGGCTGAAGAATCGGCAAAGTACAACTGATGCTGCATTCTCAGCAAATGCAAAAGGTAAAGGCTCTTCAGAGGGATCAAAGAAGAAGCCAAAGAAGAAAAAGTTCACAGGAAGTTGCTTCTATTGTGAAAAGAAAGGCCATGCCATCAAGGATTGCAGAAAGAAGCAAGCTGATGAACGGAATGGGACTGTAAAATCATCATGGAAGAACAAAGAGTCTGCAAACAACACAGAGCTGGAACTTTGGGTAGCTATTGAAGAGGTATGTTCATCTGCTCAAGCTCGTGTTGATGAGCCATGGATTTTAGATAGTGGAGCTTCTCGCCATATGACTAGTAAAAAGGATTGGTATAGTTCCCTAGTGCCTCTGCGGGAATCCATCAATGTAGTGGTGGGAAACGACTCCAAGTGTCCAGCTGAAGGAACTGGAACCATCTCTTTTATCACTTCTCCAGGTGTTGAGAAAAAGTTATCCGATGTTCTCTATGTACCTACACTCAAAAGAAATTTGTTGTCAGTTTCTGCAATAACAGATCGTGGACTCGAAGTTCACTTCAATAAGAGTGGTGCGGAAATCATGGATTCATCAGGTAATGTTGTAGGTAAAGGCACACGACGGGATAACTTGTATGAGTTAAGTGCTTTAACTGCTACAGAAGATAAAGATGTAAGCAGGTTATGGCACCAACGATTTGGGCATCTCGGATTTGCAGTTTTGAAGGAGATGCAACGAACAGGGATGGTTGCTCATTTGCCTGCATTTTCAGAGTTGCAGGAACCTTGTGAAGCTTGTATGATGGGCAAGCAACAACGAAAGGCATTTCCAAGAGAGACCAGCAATCGATCTCAAGCTCCTCTAGAGTTGGTACATGCTGATCTCTGCGGTAAAATGTCTACACCTGCTTTAGGAGGATCTTTCTACTTCTTGCTATTAGTCGACGATTATAGTAGAAAGATGTGGGTTTATTTCATTCGAGAGAAGGCTGATGCTTTTGAAAAATTTAAAGCGTGGCATAAGTATGTAGAAAGTGAATGAGGAAGGAAACTGAAGAAATTTAGAACAGATAGAGGAGGTGAATTCTTGTCAACAGAATTCAACAATTACTGTAAGGAGCATGGTGTGAAAAGGCAACTTACCACAGCTCATACACCTCAACAAAATGGCGTTGTTGAGCGCAGGAACAGGACAGTAGTTGAAATGGCTCGTTGTATGTTAAAGGCTCAAGACATGCCTGATTCATTCTGGGCAGAAGCAGTCAATACAGTAGTCTACATCCTCAATCGAAGCTACACAAAAGCTCTAAAGGGGATGACTCCTCAAGAAGCATATTCTGGTAAAAAGCCTTCAGTTTTGCATTTCAGAATTTTTGGTTGTTTCTGTTATGCACATATTCCTGATTCAACAAGATCAAAGTTGGATTCAAAAAGCAAAAAGTGTGTCTTCCTAGGATATAGTGAAGAGTCTAAAGCATACAGGTTATGGGATCCTGAGGCAAGGAAGATTTTTGTCAGCCGAGATGTGGTGTTTGATGAACGACCACACTTAGTAGAAGATAAAGGTAAATCTACTATCTCATCAAACGGAGAAATATCTCACCTTGTGCCTATCAAAAGACAGGTTAAAGTTGAGGAGGAGGAAACATTTGATGGAGAAATTTCCTCAATAAAAAGCCAACCAATTGTAGCTGCACAGCGTAAGCCACTACCGAAGTGGGCACAACAGCTCTTTGATGATCACAATCCACATGTAGATGCACCAGAATCATCATCGGATGGATTACGAAGATCAAAGAGAATAGAGGAGCAAAGAAGAGCCTCAGAACACATTGTTAACATGGCTCTAATGGCAGATATCATGGGTTCGATAAAGGAACCTACCACCATTGAAGAAGCCATTGATGATCCAGATTGGAGAGCGGCAATGCAGTCTGAGTATGATAGTATACTCAAAAATGATACATGGGATCTAGTCGACTTGCCGCCAAAGAAGAAGGTAATAGGTACTAAATGGATTTGGAAAGCTAAGTATAAAGCTGATGGAACATTAGAAAAGTATAAGGCACGATTAGTTGCACAGGGTTTTTCACAGATTGAAGGATTTGATGTTCAAGAAACTTTTGCACCAACAGCACGCATGACAACTATTCGGACGGTACTTGCAGTAGCTGCACAAAAGTCTTGGCCTATTTTCCAGATGGATGTCAAATCTGCATTTTTGAATGGTCACCTCAAGGAGGAGGTATATGTATCTCAACCACCAGGTTTTGAGGTGCCCAATTCAGAAAATAAAGTTTGCAGGTTGAAGAAAGCTTTGTATGGACTTAAGCAAGCTCCACGGGCTTGGTACCAACGAATTGATCATTTTTTCAAAAATATGGGTTTTGAAAGAAGTACTTCTGATGCTAACTTGTATGTAACGAAAAGGGATAGCAAGCTAGTTGTTGTCATTGTATATGTAGATGATTTGATCATTACAGGAGATCATAAGGAACTCATCAATCAAACTCGGATCAGCTTGGGAACTGAGTTTGAAATGACAGACTTAGGTCTACTCCATTTTTGTCTGGGAATTGAAGTATGGCAAAGGAAGGATGGCATTTTCATCTCACAACAAAAATATTCCAAAGAAATTCTCAAGGCATTTGGAATGATGGACTGCAAACCAACTAGCACACCTATGGAGGTAAATCATAAGCTATCTATGGATGATAACATGCCTGATGTAGATGCTAAGAAGTATAGGAAGCTCGTTGGAAGTCTTATTTTTCTGTGCAACATTAGACCAGACATTTGCTATGCTGTTGGAGTGTTAAGCAGGTTTTCCAACAAACCTAAGGAGAGTCACTGGAATGCTGGAATGCGAATTCTAAGGTACATTGCAGGAACCTTGGATTTTGGTATTTTGTATACCACAGGTGATACACTCCAAGGATATTGTGATTCAGATTGGGCTGGAGATTGTGATTCTAGAAAATCAGTTTCTGGATATTGTTTCTCACTTGGTTCAGGAATATTTTCTTGGGTAACTAGGAAGCAACCAACTCTCGCACTCTCCTCCACTGAAGCAGAGTACAAAGCAGCTTGTTTTGCTTCTTGTGAGGCAGTCTGGTTAAGGAGAATTCTTGCAGATATAGGCTTTCCATCAAATATGCCAATTGTACTCAAGTGTGATAATCAAAGTTGTATGGCTATTGCAAAGAACCCAGTATTTCATGCTCGCACCAAGTACATAGAAGTACAGTACCATTACATTCGTGAGCTAATTGAAGATGAAATTGTGGAGCTAGAATATTGCCCAACAGAGGCAAATTGTGCTGACATATTCACTAAAGCACTTGGAAGAGAGCAGCTCAACAAGCATCTTCAACAGATGGGCATAGGACCAAGACCTACTTGATTTATCATCGGTAAACATTGAGGGGGGGTGTTAGAGTATGATCAATGTCTACCCCTCATGATTGTATGCACATTTTGTAAGGCCCCCTTTATGAGGAGAAGCCAAGCGTGCATTACCCAATTGATGGGAATCCCAACTTGAATGTTGGATGAAGGTCATATTGGACCATGTAAGATATTATAAGGAAAGGGAGTTACCAGGGTCCCCAATTGTGGGGTCCGGGGCAGCGGTGAGCAGCCCCGGCTGGGGGGTCCAAGGGGGCCAGCGGGCCCCCTGGCTGGGGGGTCCCAGGGGGCCAGCGGGCCCCCTGGTGGGGGTCCGGGGGCAGCGCCCCCGGCGCGACGGTAAAGGGAATATTCCATGGAATATTCCCTGTCGGAGTCAGAAATCATTTATATTTGTTAGGTCGGTTCAACCAGTCTAAGCCGTGTATGGCAATTACGCGGGCGGTGGCCGCCCACGCCCTACCGCCCATGTATAGCCGTCCATGGCAGGCCACCCATGATCCTATATATACATGACTTCTGCACTACCTAAGACATTGAGTTGAGCCAGCATACCTCTACCTTGTATCTCCCTATCTAGAGTTGTCTAGATCACCATTTAAGCTCTACCTTGAGAGCGCACGGGTGGACAACGCCATCATCTTTGTACTTGCTGCTAGTAGAAAATTGTTGAGATTCTCCTATATCTGTTATCTTCTCTGCTATTGCTCCTGTGTTATATTGCGTAACTATTGTCTTACAATTCCATATATATGTGATGGAATATGTAGACGGACTCTAATGAATCCCATATCCTCAACTAATTATATCGATGGGCTCAAATGAGTCCCATGTCCTTGAAGTTTGGTTCTAGTCAATGTGTGACAATGGATATCCTTTTCTGTTCCAAACCAACTTGTTCCTAGGTACCAAGACTAGGTCTAAGTACCTCTCTGTAGATCCCAACATACATATATGTATTGGGTAACCCAGCTTTTTTTGACTAAGGGATCTATGCTCTAAGTGATAGAACTACTGCCATGCATGTGACCTTCCTAATTATCACTCGAATCACATAAGCACCCGTCGATGCTGTCTCATGAAACCCATCTCTGTGATCCCATCTAATTGGTTTCCTTCATAGTGAAGCAGAAATGCTTCACTACTTGCTCAAGTGATGTGCATAAGTGAAAGTAGTCACTGTTTTGGTATTCCTAATAATACCCCATAGTCTCCTAATCATACTGTGAGACTCTTATGAAGATAAGTAAATCTTCACTTCTTTGGAGAGTATCATATATGTATCTCCCGTGCCTATATGCAACTTTCTATAACCTTTAGGATTGCTTGTGCACATTCCTAATGGTGAAGGTACATGTCCTTCCCCTTAGCAATCCTATGGTCTAAATCCATAAGGATTATGTGTAGGGATCGTGTTACTATTGAAGTTCCCTTATTTATACTATTAAGATGGTCCTAAGTCCATCAAATACATGCTTAGAAGCATGCTAACACCTCACTGATGTTTGCAGAAAAGGTGTGTTACCATGCCATAACATTCTTACATAAAGGCAAGTGCGTATATAATGCCATGAGGTGGGAAAAAATTTGACAGCGTTTCCCCCAGGAAATGGAATCCCAAAAGATTTTAACCATAAACTCAATGGCACACATGCCATCCAACAACATAAGCCCATGACATGCATGCCATATGCTCGTACATGGACTCCATAACTTGCAAAAACATAAAAATAAATGCTAGCAACAATATCTTTGTTGTATAACCATGTTCTTTCTGCAACCATCTTTCTTGCAAACAATCAAAAGTGTACTTCTCGCATGTTGATCCATACTTTTAGAATTGAAATAATGATCAACTTGGATATATGCACTCCAATCCATGCATGTACATACATAACATGCCATAAAATAAAGTAAGATGCCTGAAAGTATAAAGCATACATCCCTGAAGAATTGGGTATTGGAATTGCATGCTTCCAATCCTTCTCAACAAGCTTCGAGACCTCTACACCTTCCTCCTCATGTCCTAATATAAACCTTTGAAGCGTCCAAAAAGATCGGATTACTTCCCAAAACATAAAGCATGGTCAGATGATTACCAAAATAATACAAATTTACCCAAAAAATGCATTTGTAATCCTTCCTTAGACCTATAAAAACCATTTTAAGACCTGAAAATAATCATTAACTGAAAAGTATATCATGTACAATTGGCTCGAAGTGAAATTACTTCAATTGGATTCCCAGTTTGTAAGATATGGCTCTCAGAATGTAGTTGCCAAAAACTATTCAGACTTTGAAGGCCTATACAGACCTTCAAAGATACATAATTTCCAAAATTTCTTTGCTATACTTAAAGTAGATATTTTTCTCTTTGAAACAAGCCATAGCACATCCAATTTGGAGTTTTCTAGCCCAAGATATGGTCTTTCTAAGTCGGACATGCCAAACTAGTGGACTGTTGGAGGGGCTGGAAAAAGTGTGAAAATATGATTTTTGGAGTGCCCAAAAGCATCCTTCCATCAAGAAAATCCTAGAATTCTCTCCATATCCTCAGAGAGTAGTATATGAAGATGTTTGGGCCTATTTTTGCCTTTCCAAATCCTCCCTTAGTGCATGCTAATTTGCTCCCCAAAAGAGGCCAAATCAAGATTTTTACTTTTATGCAAAAACTTAAATGGGAGCTTTTAGCAAGCTTCTAATCCACTCCTAATGTGGATTTTTCTTGGATTTTCTCATTCTTCATGGTAATACATATACCATACTTCATGCATGTATGCACTATCAATGGGAAGCCTCTTAAATGGTCCTTTTCTTACTCCCAAAAGTGGAGTTTGGCACAAACTAGCAAGTCCATGTTCCATACTCTCAGTATATGTGTTTTTTTCCATCCATCCAACTAGTGCACCTCTTTTTACCTCTTCCAAAATGGGAATTAGAGTAGAATACCTGCTCAAAACTAGGTTTTCCTTGGGAGTTCAAGTCCTCACCAAGATTCTTTTCTTCAATAATCAACATGGAGACCAAATGAGCATAATTCAGAATATTTTCCCTAGTTTGAATAGATGTTCTGAACTACTTATATGTAGCTCGTAAACCACAAAGGCACACTTCCACCTTATCATAATCATCTACATTCACGCGAATAGATGCAAGTGACTCACATATACTTTTGATTTTCATGGTGTAGTCACTTACCGACATGCCCTTTTTCTCCAATGTATACATCTTGTTCTTGACTTGCAATTTTTGTGCCTTTGTATTGACCTCATACAATGTGACCAAACTGTTCCAAGTCTCTTTCAGAGTCTTGGCACCCTGTATGTGCTTAATCATGCTATCCTATATGCTAACAAATAACCAATACTTTACCTTTCATGCTCCTTGATTCCATTCCTCATATGTTCTTAACTATTTTGCAGTCTGAATCCACTCTGGTAATTGTGGAGCATTTTTGTTCTCTCCTTCGATGTACTTCTAGTAGCCTTTTCCCATTAGGAAATTTATCATTTTGAATCTCCAAGCATGGACATTGTTCTTGTCCAGCTTATTGCTCATAAGCTGACTCATTCTATTTGTGTTTGCCATTTTTGTATCAATTCACAACATTGTAACAACACTACAAGTAGTACTTCTACTTGAACACTGTTGCACTTTGACATGATAGTTTGATATCAGAAAAACATAGTTTTCATGTACCAACAGTACATGGAATCGCTTGAAACTCTGGCTCTAGAATATATGAGTGTTTTTGAACAGGAGGCAAGTTACAATTTTGCAAACTGACCTAGTTTTTCTGTGGGCCCCACCTTGCGGGCTCAAAACAGAGATCGAGATGGCTCCGAAATAGAAATCTGACAAAAACTAGTGATCCTAAAGGAATAACTCTCGAAAATATTTTGATGCCTTCTATTCACGCCAATTTTCATAACAAACTTAGGTCGTTTGTGAATCGTGCTTTCTCCATGCCTTCTCGCATACTCTTCACCATCGGCCTTCTCCACGAGCTCTTTATAGCCACACTACCTCTGATACCATTTCAGGAGGAAGGAGATAAGGAAGAGAGCTCACACACACTCTCACAATCAAAGATGAGTCACACACAAATTGAGGCAAGGAAGAATGATCTTCTTCTTCTTCTTCTTCTATTACATAAAAGGAATATACAAGAATGACCTAAAACAACAATACAACAAGTGCAATATATAAAGCACAATACATAAGGAAAATCCTAATGTCTGCGAATGAGTGAGCTCGCAAGAAAAAAATGTGCTATTACTCTTGGTAGATAAATCTAGTAAAGCTCAATGAAGTATCCGTGACATATACTGGTGTGACCACGAGAGAAATGAAAAAGTGATATGTGTCATCCTAGATCATCACATGTTGAGCTTGATATCTCAACACATAACATACACATACACATATTCATACTCATATACAAGAGGGAGAGGTAGAGGCTTTAGAAGTGGAAGAAGAAATAATAACAAAGAACAAGGTCAACAAAATCATACACGAGGTAGAGGACAATTTCGAGGCAGGGCGAGCGAAAGAGGCTGCATAAATTTCCAAAGAAATGATTTAGGTAATGACAATAAAGGATGTTGGAATTGTGGTAAACCTGGACACTTTGAACATGGTTGCAGGTTGACGAATCAAAATAACAGAAGGTAGCAAAACAACTATGCATCCACAAGTGCAGATGATTCTGAGAAGCTATTCATGGTTCAACATCATATGATGAATATGATGTCTACTATTGTTTCAAAATCTAATGGTAATGTATGGTATGTTGATTCAGGTGCTTAAAGTCACATGACTAGTCATGTGGAATGGTTTCATAGTTTGCAGAAATGGTCAATTTGTGGATATGTTGAAACAAGTGATGACACATCACACCCTATCAGGCATACAGGAAACATAGCATTGTCTATTGAGGATGGGAATGTAAAACATCTTGCTGATGTGTTGCATGTTCCAAATATAGCAAAGAATTTGGTTTGTGTTGGACAAATGGTTGATCAGGGATTACAAATCAGGTTCAATGCTAATGGGTTATATGTGGAAGAGTACAAACAGGATGGATGATTGATTGCCAAAGGAAACAAAGTGGGTAGGATGTTCACCTTAAATGTGTAAATTCTTGAAATGAATGCAACCATGTTTGCAAAAGGTGAAGGAGTTATTGTTGGTATAGAGATCTAGAACAAACAAATTGGACATGCAAACTTGTAGAGAATTAAATTGTTGCAGTCAAAGGAGATTGTCAATGGACTACCAAATTTCAAAGTTACAGAAATGCAAAAGGTATGTGAAGCATGTCAATTTGGTAAACAATCAAGAGCATCATTTTCGCATGACAAGAATGTTAGTGAGAATGTGCTAGAAATAGTCCATACAAATGTTTGGGGTCCTGCAAAGACCACGTCTATGGGTAGTTGTAGCTTTTATGTTACTTTCATTGATGAACATACATAGAAAGTATGGGTATATTTCATGAAAGAGAAGAGTGAGGTGTTCACTCACTTCCAGAATTTTAAAGTTATGGTGGAAAATTAGACAGGGAAGTATACTCACACACGAAGATCTGATGAAGGAGGTGAATATATGTCAAATGGCTTCAACAACATCCTAAAAAGTCATGGAATTCGAAGACCATATAATCGGAATAGGTTCTCTACAAAGAGTCTAGCCAACTCTGGTGTCTTCACTATAGTACCTGTTGGAATAAACCTAGCCATTTTGGTTAACCTATCCACAATTACCCAGACCGAGTCGTGCCCTCTCTGTGTCCTAGGTAATCCGACTATAAAGTCCATGGAGATACTCTCCCACTTCCTATTAGGAATATCCAATGGGTGGAGTAGTTCTCCAATCCTCAATCTCTCAGCTTTGTTGACCTGACATTTGGTGCACTTAAGCACATACTCTAGGACGTCCTTATGAAGTCCAGGCCAATAAAACTGCCTCTTAACAAGATCATAAGTCTTGTTAACTCTTGGGTGTCCCGCACTAGGTGTGTCATGACACTCATACAAAATGTGCCGTCTCATCTCAAGATCTCTAGGGACAGACACCTTACATTTATATAACAGATATCCATCATGGACATTGTAGTTCTTCCACTTGAATCCCTCTTGAGTACCCATCGATACTCCATCCTCACCGGAAACCCGTATATCACGATCCCCATTCTCTATGGTTTCCCAAATCTCCGAATATGCAGGATCAAGCCTACATTTCCCTCTAATGGACTCAAGTAGCTCACTAGTGATTTGAGTAAAACTCAGTCCATTGAGCATAGGCATGCGGCTAAGTGAATCAGCCACTACATTAAACTTTCCCTTCCTATACCTAAGCTCACAATCAAACTCATGAAGGGTCTCTGCCCATCGGGCCTTACGACCTTTAAGATCTGTTTGATTAGAGAGTCACTTAATGCTCTCTTGATCAAACACTATCGTGACTTTGGCACCATATAAATAATGATGCCACTTCTTCAAAGCATGGACAATTGCATACAAATCCTTCTCATAGACGAAGTAATTCTTCTGAGTCGGTTCTAGTTTCTTACTCTCAAAAGTTACTGGTCGACCATCCTGTACTAAAACCGCTCCTATGGCAAAGTCACTCGTGTCACTCTCAACCACAAATGTTTTCTTGGGATCTGCTATATGTAAAAGTGGAGCTATAGAAATTGCTACTTTCAATTTCTCCATACTTTGCTTCTGTTCATCTCCCCAATGAAAGGCTTTCCCCTTCCCTTTAAGCTGTTCCGTCATCGAAACAACAATTTTGGCATAGTTCTTAATGAATCTTCGATAGAAACCCGATAAACCTAGGAAGATCTGCAACTCTTCCAGGTTCCTTGGATGTGTCCATTTCAGGATCCATCTGGATTCCATCTGGATTCCATCTTGGGAGAATATATGCCCAAGGTATCTAACCTCTGTCTTGAAAAATTCACACTTTGACTCTTTAGCAAAGAGTGAATTTTCCCTTAGCACTTGAAATACCTTTCTTAAGTGTTCGAAGTGCTCTTCTTCTGATGCACTATAGATCATAATGTCATCCAAAAAGTCTGCTACAAAGTGTCCTAGATAAGGCTATAAAACACTATTCATGAGCTTCATGAAAGTGGCAGGAGCATTGGTGAGACCAAAAGGCATCACCAAAAACTCATAGTGCCCATATCTAGTCCTAAATGCAGTCTTAGGGACATCCTCTGCCCTAATCTTGATCTGATGATATCCTGATCTAAGGTCAAGCTTGGTAAAATACCTAGCTTGATGTAACTGATCAAATAGATCTTCCAATCTAGGCATTGGAAACCTATTTTTGATAGTTACCTTATTAAGTGCTGTATAGTCTATACACAGTCTCACAGAACCATCTTTCTTTTTAATCAGGAGCATTGGCTATGCCCAAGGTGAATTACTAGGTTTAATGAAGCCCTTATCTAAATAATCCTACAATTGCCTCTCAACCTCCTCATGTTGAGAAACACTAAGCCTATAAGGTGGCCTGCAAATAGGTTTAGTGTTAGTAACAACCTCAATGGCATGGTCAATGTCCCCTCTCTTAGGTGGTAGCCTTCTAGGTAAGTCTGTGGGAAAAACATCTCTATACTCAAACATAAGATCCTTAAAACTTTTAACCACACACTCTTGCAAAAAAGAATAGAAGAAAGTCCTATCCATATTTACATTCCTAGCATGAAAATATACATCAGATGAGCTGTCTGTACAATGCTCCATATCATGACTATACAATAAAAACATCTCTAGTACATGCTGAGAATAACAAAGACTATACAACTCTAATGATGAAATGAGAGGTGCACTCTGTACCTCTCTCTCTCTCTCTCCCTGAATACAAACTTTACTTCCATTCTTTTCAAATTCAAGTGTGTTGTTTTGATAGCTGCGTTTAAGTGTGTCTCCTAACCCCCATAGCCACTCTGTTCCTAAGGCTAGGTCTGTCCTCTCCATATTCATAATTTAGAAGTCCATATAATCTGTATAGCCCTGATCTTGACTTCCAAATTGGATATCATAGTATCCCATATCCTCTTATCTTGCCCTTGCATCATAGATACAATGTATTCATGTGCATTGGGCTGCTGGGGAATCTTTAATTTCTTGAACAAATCATAGTTTATAAAATTATAAGTGGCAGAGTCATCTATCATGATCCGCACCCTGGTCTCGTATACACTACCATGCAGTTTAACTAGGACATGTGGTCCAAATTGGTGTGACCACAATGACTGAGTCAAACAACAAGTATGATCTATATCCTCGTGCATCACCTCAACTCCCTTGCAGCTAGAGCTTCCATGAATAGGAAGGGTCTGCACTAGGTGGACCGCCTTTTTGCCCTTTTCGGGGGCCGTACTAGTCTTTGGTCCCTTCTTCTTCTCTTCCCCCTTCTTGAGTGGACAATTCCACTGTGAATGGCTAGGAGACAAACACCTAAAGCACATGTTCTCTCTTTTGGCCCTCTCAAATTGATCTGTGGATAACCTAGGCCCTTGTGATCTTTGTTTTTAAATAAAAACTTTGTTTTTCCCAAAAGGAAACTTCTTCTTGAATTTAGTTGTAGTAAGAGGCTTGAAGGGCTGATCCATCTCCATAGGAGTATATTGAGGACGGTTATGGTCCTCATAGATCTGTGCATACTTGATCACCTCCTCAAACGTCTTAGGCGAATTCCTTCTAACTTCCCTCTTTATGGCTTTATCTAAGCCCCTAACAACCCTCTGGTCTTCTGGAAATCATCTAAGCCCTTAAGTTTCAAAATGATCTCTCTATAGTGGGATAGGTAGATCGTAAGAGGCCTACCTCTCTGTGTAATCCTCTCCCACTCATCCCAATTCCTCTCCTCCTCATTCTCAGGAAGAAACTCTTTTAGAAAAAGAGTCTCAAACTGAGTCCAATTGTAGGGATAGAGTTTGCCTCCTTAAGACTCATCCACTTGTAAGCACACGGGCTGAGGGAGAGGCTCGCCTCTAGTACATGGTACTCTAGTGGGTTTCCCTTCAATTGATGCAAATCATGCCACTTTTGTAAAAAAGTGTAGATTGCATCCTTATTCCTATCTCAGTCATCCCCCGTAAAGGTAAGTGGCTTCAAGTCTTTCAGGAGGGGAGCTTCCCTAGAGCTCTCTCCTTTGTGTTTACTAGGAAGAGAAGTATCTTTCCTAGTCATCTCTAGAGGAATAGGAGGGTTCTCTCTTTCCTTCCTAGCTAGGAAAGAGGTGACGATAGTCTCAAGTGAGATCATTTGAGACTTTAGCTGCTGTATGAGAGATGTGATGCTACCAATATCTTTCTCTAATTTAAGGGTTTGCTCTTTCAAATCCATGAATTGGTCATGAGTGACAAACTCATCTAAAAGTTCCTCATATGTGTATTCTTCTTGCTGAGGCTCTTTTTCTTCTAAGTTTTCTTCTACTTCTTGCCCTAATTCTACTTTTTCCATTCTAGAATCAGGATCCTCTAGTTGCTCTTTAGATGGAGAAGTGTGTTCAACTACTTGTTTCCCTTTAGATTCCATGTTTTACTTCCCTTCCCCCGTTTTCTAACTAGAGTATATGAAAATGAATGGAATTAAAGCTTAAATATGCAAGAAGAAGAGAAATATATCACAAGAGCACTTCCCTGTTACAAAATGAAGTTGTGAAAGCGAAATCAAAGTGCTCCTTGAAGCTTGTGAATCCTTGCCAAGCCCAAACCAAAATTGGAAATGTCTGATTGGTCCGGAGAGGCTCTAATCACCAAAAACCAACAAGAATAATGCCAAAACCACGTAGCTATAGCCCCAACCGGGCAAACTGAGTAAAACTGAACAACCTCTAGGATTTGATAGTCCTCGCCAATCCAAGAAATGTAGCCTAGCACCTGTAATTCAAAGATTTAAAGCTATCCCAAGTGAAAAAAGTGAATTTGGACACCCAAAGATGAAAAAACTAGGCTTAGGAGTGGTCGCCTAGTTCCCGCGGAAGCTCTGCAGAGAGATTTTGGTTGACCAAATCTCATCTAAATCCAACACCAATGGTCTTTCAGTGAAGCTTAGGATTGTAGCTTCGTAATATGACCAAGATTTTTGAAATCAAATATCGTATGACCAAGCTATGGTGCAGACAAGCCGGGTATGTCACAAGTAGGAAGTGGAAAAACTAATCTTCATGGAAGGGTGACTTTGAGAAGCTCCAAAATGAGAAACTGAAGCTTTTTGAATCAACCCAAAACCCATACCCCATCTCCACAGCCCATACTACATGTATGCATCATCATTTTTGCAAAACGTTGATCCAAGGCATCCTTTTTTTCTCCCCCAAATCTAAAAAAAACTTGATGTCATGAACTCCTTTACCTTCTCCAATGGTCTCTTCTCCTCAAATGACTTGCAGCAGTGACAGTCGGTCGGTTTAATTCACATAGCCATGTTTCAGTGCTACCAACAAGCATATATAGAGAAACCTTTTCATATGTTCTTCATCTAAGAGTAGGGTGGGAGGAGTAATGCCCCATCATGGGCTGTGGGCTCACGCGCGTTGGTCCCATCAGTCCACTAACAGCTTCATTCATTGTCAGCTCCTTCAAGTCCCATGCTGGTTGCTGTCATAGTTAATGCTAAATTTTCTTGACATATCGTCAATTCCTTCCATTGGGTTGACTTTACTCCATCATCTAGTGCCTGTCCTGTCTATGATCTGCAAAAAAAGCTTAGTTCGTAGGCCACTAGTTGCGCATTTAAGTTGGAAGAAATTTTCACAAATATCTTTGAGTCCATCTCAAAAAACCCTGTAAAGAATGCTTCTTCGAATGTTTGCATATAGGGACTTGGTAGAAACATAAGTCGTGAGTATATTTCCATGATAGTTAAGCGACTCGGGGTGGTGGATAAATAAAAAATTAAAGCATCTGCTCCTTGATTAATTCCAATGAAGTTCAAAAATGTGTATTGCACGTGCTGAAATACTTTTAATACTGTAAGTAGCATACTGAAAATTTTGTTTGTCATTTTGATGGCTAAATTTGGTACTGTGGCATATCTGGATAGCCAAAATTCGATGGTCCACACCATGTATTCCTCTGCCGGTAAGTAGTTGCATGGCAGACTAGGTAATAGCGGATAGTTTAGCCATTGGTTATTTAAGCTACCTTGGCATTGTGCTTCCCAAAATTGTGTCCAAGAGTGTCTTCTAGGGACTAGGCAAAAAGATGGATTAACCTGAAGCATGTATGGCGTTGACTCCTAGTGTACCCCTAGCATTGGATTCTTCTCCAAAAACTTGCGTCTCTACAGAAGATCTGCTTTGTCAAACTCCTCTTGTGTATATGTGAACGTTTGTAGGTTGAATTGCAGATCGTGATCAGGTTCTTTATTGGTAGTATTTTTTATATACTGTCGTGTCTCTTCTTTGAGTAATCCGTAAGGTATACTGAATGGTTTCAAAACCTCTTCCAGGCTCTTACTTTCAATCTTTGCCTCTTTCATTACCTTTACCACTTGTTCTTCAAATTGTTCCGTAAGTTGGGACACCAGTAGTGCCCTCTCATGTCGGCTTATTTCTACAATAGCCCGATCATGTCTTTTAGTGTTTGGCTCTGCTTCCTCCCTTATCGGTGAATGATGCATGGGGGGAGAAAGAGGACGTACCTAAGTCTCCTTAGTAGTCACTTTGGAGCTTGGAACTACTGGTGTCCCTGTTGTTACCTGTTGTTCTATTTGAACTTTTAATTTTGCAATGAGTTCATCCTTTTCTTTGAGTTCATTATCCACCTTTGTTAGTGCTTCTTTGGTAGTTAAAAGTTCATCTCCTATAGTAGCTATTTGATTGACGTCTTCATATTATATCACAAGAATTTGATCTTCAGCCAATTTCCACTACTTTCTAAGTTCGTCCGTGTCATACATGTACTTTCTTTCCCATTCTTCTCGTATGGGTTGCTCTTGTTTTGGCTGATCTTCATACTTCGCAATTTGAGCTTCCAATGCCTTTGTGTCGGTTGTCATCGTTTCTTGTGCTTCTATGGGTTGGTTGCATAGGATAGCAGTCATAAGCTCTTTATTCCTATTTCTTAAGTTGTCTGCTTCCTCCATATATACCTTTATTTGGGATTCAAGCAGCTTACTTCTAGCATACATTCTTGCTTTCTCAGCTTCACCTTCTTCATATTTACTTTGTAGCTCTCTGAGCCGGGCTTCTAATTTTTGATTGTCGATTGTCAGCCCATTGCACTTTTCCATTGCTTCATGAGCTTCTTTTTCCTTAGACGAGAGTGCCTATTGAGCTTGAATTAATTGTGCAAATAGCTTATCACTTACTACCTGGAATTGGCTTCTCTCTCATAGCCTTGTCATAGTCTCCATCTGCTTCGAGCATTTTTTGTTGAGTGTCCATAGCTGTTTGTATCATTTGCTTTACTACTGGCTTTAATTGAGCCACATCCACATTCAACCATGTTTTTGGGATACTTGATTCTTCCCCCATTTGTACATCCTTTCCTTGATCCACATGTATAGTTGCATTATGCGGTTGTCTTATTTGAAGATGCACTTCTCTCTCTTTTTCTTCTTCCTCATTGGTGGTTAATTTTGTAGCACTTCCTTGAAAGGTAACATTCAAAGGAGAAGGCTCTACTACCACCCTGATCAGCGTGAATGGCTCGAGCTCCTCCACGTCTTCCCGTTCTTTCTCTTCCTTTGGCCTCTTTACTGGGGGGCTTCAGCATCTAAGAAAGTATCTGTAATTTGAATGTTTTTCTCTTCATTCATTTTGAATATATGAACTTCTTCTTTAGATGACCCTTGCCTTGTTGTGTCCATGATTGTGTCATCAGGGGTTTGATCTACCTTCATGCATTCCACTCCAAAGGAATCCGCTACCTGATTTAATTCCTCCCAATCGCCATCATCTTTTGAATCACTTTTGATGTCCACATTCATCAGGGATGGCTCTTGCTCTTCTTGCGGATCGGAAGATGAACTAGAGTTGGTCAATCCCAACTATCTATATCGATGAACTTTAGTTAGCCTCTTTCTTTGCTCAGTGTCTTCATGAGACTGTCGGTAATGAAGCCCTCGTACTGTGAGGTTGACTTGACCTTCCATGTATTGGTGGGTAGCCACCCTTGCTTCATTTAGCTCTTCTTGAATAATTGGTTTGGGGTCCTCAATCTTAGTCCTTGGAAGCACATGTATCCTCTTTGAAGTAGGAAGTGCTTCTTCTGCCTTCATCATCTCCCTTAGTCTCTTGGTTCCTCTCATCCTTGGTTGCGAGCTAGTTTCGGCTTCTTCCACCATTGTTACTCCCTTCTTTTTCCTTGGAATTGTGGCTAATTTTGCATACTTAGCCATCTCTGAAGACGAGGGCATCTCTTTCAGATGTACCCGGATACGTAGTGCATGGTAGATAAGTATGGTTAGTGTGACACTTCCGTTCAAGAACTTTTTATGGTTCCATTACTTCTTAGCTTCAAAAAGACTTTCTTGGATGTATGGCATCATGTTCACTTGATTACCAATTTTTTTGATAGGATGAGATAGCATCTGCACTATGATTTTTTGTGGTGCTGTGTATTGATGCATATTCGGAAAGCACAAGTGTTGGTGAATCAGACGAACTTCTTCTACTATATCTATACGATTGATATCCGTGAAGGTTCTGGTCTTGCTCCTTCGGCTTTCATCTTTCAAAACTGTGTTTCCATCTTTTTCCCATCCAAAAGCTTCGTTGATCAAGTCATGAGTGAATTGGATGATCACCCATTCCCCTGTCACATCTAGGACTCTTGCTTCTGGCACTAATGGATTATGTAAGGCCGGTTGGAGGGTATTCATCACCTGAGTGCATCATTGGAAGTCCGGCTTGTAAATTGGTAGTTCAAAGCAGTTTTGAATACCTGCCTTCATCATTATATCCATGGTTGATGGAAGTTGATGTATGACTTTGAAATCTTAGGACATGATCGGGAACTGATGGTCGGTGTCCATTATCTTTATTGTCACTAAGAGATAATCTCCAGTAGGTTGGTCCTCTCGAAACCAATGACCTTTGGCTTTGGTCATGCTTTGTAATGGAAATCCCAACACTTATTCTTGAATTGTTGCTTTGAAATCCTCAGATCCATGTACACTTGTAATAAAGAGAGAATCAACTTCTAGTTGGAATTAATTCAAGTGTTATGTGTGGTTTAGTGATATGTGATTTTCTTCGTCAGTTCATTCCCCCTTGCTTAAGTAATTAAGGTCTCTTACCACACTTCTTTTGATTTTTACTCCTAAAAGAAAAGAAAAGTTAGTTCTAGCCAAGTCATTTATTTATTTACAATGTAAGGTCATTCCTATGGCAATAGAATCTAAGACCTATTCCAATGATGGAAATGTGTTTCTCGTATTTCTGGTTCCTCAGGTTTCTTACCGTTTTTTACATGCTTCTTGTCCTCCTTATTTTTCATCCATTTATTTCTAAGTTTATCCCTTCTTATCTTCCAACTTTGCATTTTATTCATTTAGTTACTCTCACACGGGTCTTCCTAATCTTCCACTACCTATATCTTGGGTTCTAGGTCCTTGTTCACCTCTTGTTCGGAGTTTAATTTCTTTCTCTCTTGTCCTTTGGCTTGCACTCGTGTGATGGCTTTTAATGGTACTGTGTACTCTTTATCACTTCCTCATGATTCAATTACTTCAATCAAATTGATTTGTGTTGTGTCATGAGTCTTATTGGGATTCTTTGGACAATCTCTAAATAGATGTTCCTTTCCACATTCATTGCAGTACCCTTCCCAAGTCCTAGGAGGTGGTGGGTTGTATGGCATGCATTGTACATTAGGTTCACATATAGGTGTTGTCATATCCTTTATAACCATAGTATTGTTGGTCATAAGTTTGGTCATACTCCATCAGAGTAGTGTCATAGGGGTAGTATTCTCCTTGGGTTTGCTCATATCCCCGAGTCGTTGCTTCTGTACTAGCTAAAGGTGTAGCTGGTACTATGGCTCTTTCCATGTTTTCCTCTGGTTGAGTATATTTAACTGGCACTATGTTCTATGGAAGGGGTGGTTGTTGCCCTAATACTAGCTGAGGTTGTCCATATCCTCCTTGTTCATATGGTCTAGGTGCTCCTTGTGGTCCTCGATAGGGGTTGTATCTTGGGATCTCTCTTCCTTGTTCTCTAGGAGGGTATCCATAAGGCCTATACTGAGGTTGATTCATGGGCCTTGACTGCTTGTTGAATGGGCAATTTTTAGTAGTATGGTTAGTATATTTCTACTCAATATGGCAGTACAGGTTTGGTTCTTGAGGTGGCTTCCTATTTTATGGGTAAGCTTGAGGCATGCCTATTCCTCCTCTTTCACACATGTGAGATGGGTGATCTCCACCACATAGGCTGCATCTTCATAGCATGGGTATTCTCATTGGTGGGTTCTGGTAATTCCTCTATCCATGGACTCCTAACTTCTTGGCTACCAGGTCTGCTAGTTCCTTCACATTACCAGAGTTAGATGTCACTGTACTCTTAGCGTCTTCTAATTTAGTAGGGCTTGGTGTACTTTTGAGGTCATTCGATAGGTTTTCTTTGATGTCAATGCATTCTTGAAGACACTCGCTCAATGTCTGTAGCCATTTTACATAAACTAGGCTTCTCAATGTCCCATTAGTCAATCCGTCTAAGAATAAGGATATCATTTTTTGCTGGGAGGGTCTTTCTATTGCTAGGCATCTATCGACATATTGATTAAATGTTCAAGCCATTTTTTTCATGGTTTCATTTCGGTTCTATTTGAAGCTATGGATTAAGGATGATGAGTTGTGTTTAATCCCTCTCTTGGTAAATTCTCCAATGAAATCTTGGAAAAATTGCTCAGTATTCCAAATTGATTTGAATCCAATGGTTGGAACCAAGTCAAAGCCATCCCTGTGAGGGTTAGTCCAAAGGATTCATATTGCACAAAGAAGTCATCCACTTGTTCGACTCGTAATAATTGTTTAAACTCTTCTATGTGGTCGTATGGTTCTCCCATTCCATCATAGTGATTTCTCATGCATTTGGAAACTTGAATCGGTCTTAGCCTTCTTATAGGTTTCAATGGTCTGGGCATCATAGGAATTGCTGGTCTAAGCGGAGACATTCCTGGTTGCACACCTGGCTGTGGCCTTGGTCTAATGGGTGGGTGATTCATGTGGCCTACTCCTGGGTGAGTTCGGTTGTGTGACTGCACTCCTGGCATTGTGAATTGCACATGAGTTCGATTGGGGACAGTTCGTTGGCTTGTTTGTCCTGACATTGGACTATCCATTCCTGGGTGAGTTCCAAAAGGATTGTGTGAGGTAGTTGCCTACTCTCAAGGAGGGAATACAAGCAACCACATATACTTCAATTTAGACCTATCAACTTCATCTACAGGCCAGTATCTTCTTTGGTTATGGTCTAGGTATGTGACTCTCGACTCATCTTCAGGATCCTTCAACTCATAGAAGGTCATTGGGCTTACTTCCTGCCCTCGTGTGGGTGAATCGATTTGTAATAGTAGGTCTGACTCGTGGAACATGTATACATCCAATAGGTAGTCATTTTGAGGTATCAAATCCCTTCTCAAGACTCGATTCACCATTGACTTACCTCTTGGTGTAGCTACTAACTCTTCAGGGTCAGGTCTCATTGAGTTTCCTTGTCCCTCCGATTCTCCTCTCTCGTTGATCCGATCCAGGTTTTTTGTCACTATGTAGATGTGACCTAATATATCCATGTACACTCCTCCCTCATACTTGACTGCGGGTCTGGGTACTATTGTTGATTCAATGGAGTTAACCATCCTTGCAACAGACCTATTCAACCCATCAAGGTAAATAGGGATCCCTTGTGGATTGATGGACACATATTGCAGAGAGGTGCGGTATTCACCCTCCACGGTTGACATAAAGTTCTCCCTGGGGACAGAACCATGCATGTCCTCTGAGGCCATGGGTAGCTCCTCCTCTGAATCACTAGAGATGTCCGTGTAGATCGAGTGACGACTAGCTTGGGTTGCATGTTGGAGTTAAACGTCTACGGACGCACGTGAACAGCACAAGGAAGAAGAAGAAGCTTGGAACACAACACACAATACTGAATGCATTACTAGAGAATGTACAAAGATAAGTAGCCCATTAGGGCAATAGGCATATATACAAGCTGGGGGAAAAAAACCTCCTAAAGAGGGAAAAAAGTGCCCCGACGATCCTAGTGTGTTCACACACATCACTACCTAAATATATCAACAAATCCCCCCTAGGAGTGATGTTGTGAACAAGGAGCTGGCACCCATGTATAAGGAAGTGCCAAGCTATGTGGAAATCACTCCACAAAAGGAAGTAAGCCCAAAGCTTTGCGGAAAGCTTCAAACTTCTCCCTAGGTAGAGCCTTCGTGAAAAGGTCTGCAATGTTCTCCTACGTGGGCACATATGCCAAGCTGATCTCCCCAGCAGAGAACCTCTCCCTGACATAGTGATAATGCACCTCAATGTGCTTAGTGCGAGCATGGAACACAGGGTTCCTCGCAACTGCCAATGCGCTCTGGCTGTCAGTGAAGATGGTGGTGGCAGAAGACTGGCCACACCCAAATCAGCCATAAGGCGTCTGAGCCACACACACTCAACAGTCGCTGTGAAAGCTGCCCTATACTCAGCCTCACAACTGGAAGTGGCCACAGTAGGCTGCTTCTTACTCAACCAAGATATACATGAGCTACCAAGCATGAAGCAAAAACCACTGGTGGACACAGGAGTGTCATAGCAACCAACCCAATCTGAGTTAGAGAAAGCATGCAAATTTGGCGGTAGTGATCCCCCCTTGGGATAAAACAGCCCACGTAGCCGAGTACCACTCAAGTAGCGAAAGATGCACTTAACTGCCTTCCAATGCGTGACTCCTGGGCAATGCATAAACCTACTCATCTGTGAGACAGCAAACTGAATATCTGGGCGAGTAATGCATAAGTAAATCAAGCATCCAACAGCCTGCTGATAGAGAACAACATCAAATGCATCTCCAGCATCATGAAGACTCAATCGTAAACCTGTCTCCATAGGAGTGGCAATAGGCTTACACTCTTCAAGGCTAAAATGCTACAATAATGTGTCAATATATTTCGTTTGACACAAAGCCATTCCACCATCAACTTGCATAAACTGAATGCCCAAATAGTGATGCAAATGCCCCAAATCATACATCTCAAATGAGGCATGCAAATCAGCCTTGAAATCAGCAATATGCTTCTCAATAGGACCAGTGAGCAGCATGTCATCAACATAGACAACAATGATGAGAAGCACATCATTAGCACGCTTAACATATAAGGTGCTTTCAGTTGGACTGTTCTCAAAACCATGTGCAACCAGATAGGCATGTATCTTCTCATACCAAGCACGTGGTGCTTGCTTTAAACCATATAATGCCTTCTTTAACCTGCACACCTGGTTTTTCATGCCCTTTCTACACAAAGCCACGGGGGTGAAAAACATACACTTCTTCATGCAAGTCACCATTAAGAAATGTTGTTTTAATGTCCAACTGATGTACATTCCAACCATGATGGGCTGCAAGTGCACAAATGCTCCGAACAATAGTCATACGGCATGTAGGTGCAAAGGTCTCATCAAAATCAATGCCTCTTTCCTACGCATAACCCTTTGCAACAAGCCTAGCCTTATACCTTTCAACTGTACCATCAGGTTTATGCTTCAGCTTGTCTACCCACTTAGTGCCAATGGCCTTCTTGCCAGGAGGCAAGCCACATAAAGACCATGTACCATTCTTCATTATAGCATCATATTCAAATTGCATAGAAGCCATCCAATTTTCTGAATTCTGTGCTTCATCAAAAGAAACAGGCTCATTCTCATCACAGAGACTAGACGCAGCCATAGCATAGCAATCTGATGCAAAGGAGGCACTATGAGATCCTGAACGAGTATGATATGACAAAGGTGCATCTAATTTGCTGTCATGCAAAGTCTGCACCAGCCATTTTGGCATAGTTTTTGCCTGCTCAATATCAGCTCTCTCATCAACAAGTACATCATGTAAATCTGCATCAGAAATGGAATGATCTGCATCATCATATGAAACCTGCAAAGGCTAAGAAGTTGCCTCATTAGGACCAGCACTAGACTATCCACCTTTAAGGTCGCCCCACTGTCAAAGTACCAAACATCTGAGTCCATTGCAGACATGCACTGCTCATGAGAAGATGGGTCAAAACTGCAAACAGTAGTGAACGCCCATTCTTCTTCCTGCACAAGATTAGCAGACCCCGTTTTTGGTGTAGAGGTTTCTACAACAACCATTCTAGCCTCTTTCTTCTTTGCCTCTTTTGCAGCCATTTTTGGACAGTCCTTTATGATATGATCATTCCCTTTACAGTACTTACAAAACAATTTGTGCTTTTCTCATTTTTTCTCATCTTTGTCTTGGTTCTTCGAATGTGCAACATTTGCAGATTTCTGCTTACTAGTAGAAGAACTCCATTTTCCTTTGCCCTTCTAACTAGCCAGGAAAGCTTGATCTACAACATGCATAATGGACTTGTTCTGCCTAGACTGATCTTCCTGCAACAGAACAGAGACTAACTCCTCAAATGACAAGGTATTTGGATTGGCTTTCATCATCAACCGAAGAGTAGAAGCAAAACTCTGATATGAATCAGGAAGACCATTCAGAACGGTCTACACAAGTGATCTATCTGGTATAACCTCATCAGCAAAAATCAACTGTTCCTTTAAGTCTTTGATCTTTGTTAGGAAACTGTCCATAGAATCACCTTCATTCATGTGCTCACTCTCCAACTGTTTTCGGAGGTAAGCAACACGAGCCTCATTCCTAGCTTGGTACAATGTGGTAAGTGTATCCCAAGCATCCTTAGCTATTCTGCAAGAGCGAATGTGAGGAATAATGGCACATTTGACAGACAAAGCTATCAATGCATGTGCTTGGGCATCTCTGCCATCCCAACGAATCTGCTCTGCAGTAGGTGCAGCAGAAACAACAGCACGAACAGGAATCTGCACATTATCATCTTCGATACCATCTCCATCAGCTCCAGCACCTGTATTTGTAGTACATGTTGTTACAGGTGTAACAGGACGTCTTTCAACACCCTACACAATGTTCCACAATCCTTTTGCAACCAATACATGTCGCATCATATAAGCCCATAATGGGTAGTTGGCACCATCCAACTTATCCTCAACATCCAACATACGGAATACATCACTGCTTTTAGCCATGGCCGATGACTAAAATACCTTGATGCAGAAAATTGACTGTATCTCAAAAAGTTGAACAGAACTGTCTAGATGAATTCTGCTAGACTTGTAGCATACTTCGAGACGCTTATACTGGCGAACAGAAACTGGTATATAGCTTTGGCACAAAAAGACAAAATAGCATACAGAAGCACTATGATAGTGCGTTCGGAGGCCGAAACGAGCTGTAGCTCAAGCGTAAGCACCACCTCCTTTACTTGTCAATCCGCGGAGACGTGAGGACCGGTATGAAGACCACGAGCAAGTGAAGGCACAAGTGCGTGAGTGAAAGCACACCAACATGCACACACATACACACACACGCGCACAAAGTAAGATCAAAGAGAGGAACAATGGAAAGCTTAGATTGCAAAAGAGTTCTCTTACAAAAGTTCTATTCTCTAACAAGCTAACCTCAAAAATGAGCTCTCTAGCTCTTTTTATAGTTTTTTGACTGGTTTTGGCCCTGTCCAGACCTAGTGTCCGGCCTAGTTAAAAATTAGGTTCCAGGGCTTATTTGAGGGCTCAAACGAAGTCTAAAAATTATGAAAATTGGTACGATGGTACTTCTAATACTCCTCAAGCTCGAGGACTCCTCGGCTTGAACAAAATGGAGTTACTAAAAATAGATAATGGTATTTACAATGGTTTCTAGTGATGAAAATCACTATTTTTGTAGGGGATTCTTCTGAAAATTTGACATACACTTCTTGGAGCTCCCTACTTGCTCCCTTTCCTCGTGTGTCCACCTTTTGATGTGCTTCCATGCTTTGTCCTTGACTTTGAGCTTCAACACTCCCCCCCCTCTCGAGTCTGTCGTCCCTGACAGACCCTTGTTGTAGTGATTGTTCCAAGTAGTGCCTTGAGAGGGAGTGTCCCTTCTGTATGAACACAAGTCGTCCGACGTTCTTCATCTATCACTTGTGAGTCTTTGCAGGTTGTAGTCTCTTGGTATGTGCTTCTGCCTTGTATTCCAGCATGACTGTGTCGTTGTGAGTCTCCGTTGATGTTTTCTAGATCTTCCAAAGTTGATCTTCATAGTAGTCAAGCCAAGTACTCATAACCCATATTGAGTGATGGGTAAGTGTGTTCGTGCATGGGTTGAAAAAAGTATGTGCCTTGTGCACGGCCTTGTAATGTAGCCCTACGCATGCTTACTTGGAAAATGCATTGGAAGAAGTATGGTGCAAAAATTGCGGGTCTTGAGCTAAGTGCTCAAGGGTATGTTGACGAAGAGGTTTCCTAAACTATCATGGTTATGGTGTTTCCAGAGTAAAGATACTTACCATGGCGAAGGTTGATGGATGTTTGCCTCTTCGTGTTGTACACTCGGCCTTTGGGATGGAACCTTGTTGATGAATGTCCATGTTGATTGTCCACTGATGAGATCTTTTGAGTGGTGGATCCCCTCTCCTCTTTTCAAAGCAACATTTGTCACTAACAATGTGCATTTCTGAGCTTGGGCTCATGCACGTTCACTTCCCTATATTGACACTCAGAGGAATATTGGACACGTGCCGGTTTCTAAGAGATTACCATGCTGATTGACATAGACCATTCACCAGTGCTACTGTTCCATACTGGTTCAGGAAATACTGAGAATTGAATTGCTTTATATTCCTTGGCAAGCAACATCGGGTAACTACACCAAGCTGTGTTTCACATATACTCTTTAGCTCACCATATGCAGGAGTCTTCTCCTCCAGAACTACCTTTTGCAGATATCTCCTTGGATGCTCTGGTACATGAAGTAGTTAAGCATCACGCAAGTTGCGGACCTTCAAGCTCTTCATGGTAAGAGAAAATCATAGCTGTAGATGCCATGTTCATGCCAAATGCTTGTCCTCTACCAGATAAGGCAGCAATAATCTCACTGCTGGCTGAGACACACTGGGAACAAGCTCTCTCCCACTTTTCTCTTTTTTTTTTTTTTTTTTTTTTTTTTTTTTGAGGAACAGGATATCACAAAACAAGAACACAAAAGTTAGTATCAATAGAAATGTTCGACATATGTCACTGTGCTCTTGTGCATGGGATTCTCAAGTGTGTCTATGCACGGCCGTGTAATGTGGCCCTATATTAATGCATACTTTGGAAATGCATGACCTGAATGGTGCAAAAGACAGGGTTGTGCGAGGAGCACATGGTTGTTGCTCGTTCGAGGCTTTCGATGTTATTTGTGGAGGTTGATGCCGGCCTTAGTGGAGGTATCCATTGAGTCTCGAACTGATGTAATCCTCCTTATTGGAGTCCATTTTAGAACATCATTTGGCACTGTAGAGGTCACTTCAGGCGTCTTTCTCTTTGGATGCTTTCTGAACTGTGGTATCCAGTGTGGTTGATGCTTTGGTTCGGTGGAGGCTACTTGCACTTTTGGCTTCCAAACCCATATCCTTTTTGCATGTCTTCCTACTAATGTTGAAGAGCTGATTTGATCTTCCTTTGGTCTCTGTACGTGGTTCTTACCCTTTTCTCTTTTTGGCCTCTTTGTTGAAACCTTTTGCATGTGGGAGAACAAAGGTTGTTGTGGGTGTAGGATCTTCTTAGGTACCCACATCTGTAATTGCCCTTGTTGAGCTGCAGCTAACTTCTTAGGCACCCAAACTTGTTGGATATCTTGTGACGGAGCTTGTCTGAGCTGCTTCCTTCGTCTTCTGGCTTGGTTAGTGTGCATGGATGGGATTTGTGGGGGTAAGGTTGGTGGTTGCTCTCCTTTGCGTACCCAGATCTGCTTCATGCCCGGAACCGCTTTTTTACCGAATGGTGTCTTTCTATTTGATGTAGCAGTTGTCGTGAACGGTGGTGTTTGCTTGTGTGGTGGGCTCACTACTGTGGCTACTTGAGTCTTTGGAGAAGAAGAAAGATCCACCCGCCTTCGAACCTGGTCTTCCACGACTGACTCCTTCTGCATCATAGAGCTTTTGACACATACAACATCTTCTTTCATATGATGAGTCTTGGAAGAACTAAGAGAGTGTGTGGTGCCATGATCTAGGAGCATGCAGTTCTCTAATTCTAATGTAATGCATTGTTCATGTACCCAAACTTGAAGAATTTGACTTCTTAGGTTTAAGTTAACTGCATGGTCATAGATCCAATCTTGACCCAAGACAAGTGGTTCTGTAAGGTTCTCATCTTGACATACTAGCGCTTTGACTTTCATTGGAACATCTTGAAGGTAGATGGGAAGTTCCACCTCGCCCAAACAAGGGGTTTCCACACCTCCCAATCCTATGAGATAAGCTTCTATGGGATTGATGTTCAACCCCAAGTCTTGGCAGTAGGAAAGTTTAACTGCACTACTTGCTGCACCTGAGTCAATCAATGCTTTCACCGTCCTTGCACCCTTCCCTTGTCCTATCTCTATGGTCACAAAGGGTCTTCGGTCAATGACCTGAGAAGTCGCAATGCCTGACTTTTGACACATATCCATGTGGTATTTTGGGGCTTTTGAGTTGACATCTAGGCCTAATCGCCTTAACTTATTTTGCCTAATACGCTCTCTGGCCTCTTCCTGTGCTTCTTCTCTCACTCTTAACTCTTCTTCTTTTCGCTTCTTCGCAGTGTTGAGTCTCATTAGCATATCCTCAGTAAGAGGTTCTTGATATAGCTTGACTCTACAGCCACTAATATAGTTTGGCAAGATATCTCCTTCTAGAGTGGCCAACTGAACTGCACCACTAGTGGAAATTCTATTAATGATCATGGGTCCATAACCTCTTTTTTCCAACTTACGGGCATGTTGTTTTAGTGTGTATACCAACACTAGATCTCCCTCTTTCAATCCCTTATCCTTGATGTGTGCATCAAAGTATGCCTTTTGCCTCTTCTTTGCAGCGTAGATGCCTGCTGCCGCTTGTAGCCTCGTTTCACCCAAGCGTTCGAGATCAAAGATCCTAGAGGACAATTCATGCCCATTCCACTCATACTCTTGTGCTACTTTTAAGGCAGGGATTAAGAAATCTAATGGTAGCACAGCGTTCTGTCCGAAGACCATCTGAAATGGGGTGGCGTTGAGTACCGTTTTGTAGGCAACTCGATAAGCCCAAACAGCATGATGAAGTTGTTTGTCCCAATCAGAGCGTTTATTATTTACCAATTTTGTCAATACGTTACAGAGGATCTTATTGGTACTCTCGGCTTGTCCGTTGGCTTGTGGATGATAGGGGGCGGATTTCTTATGTATCACCAAGAATTCTTGGAGAAGATTTTCAATGACTTCATTCAAGAAGTGTGTGCCTCTATCGCTCACCAACTCTATTGGTAGTCCATATCTCGTGAACACATTCTCGAATAAGAACTTAGCCGTAGTCTGAGCATCATTCTTTGTTGTGGCTTTGACTTCTACCCACTTTGTAAGGTAATCTGTGGCTACAATGATGTATTCTGCATGGGAGTTTCTAGCTGGGGGGTTAATAGGACCTATGAAGTCTATGCCCCACTTCGAAAATGCACGTCCTCCCATCATTGGCCTCAAGGGCATCTCGTCTTTTCTCACTGGATATTGTGCACGTTGGCATGTGTCACATTTCTTCACATAGGTATGTGCATCCATATGAAGAGTGGGCCACCAAAGTCCTGAGAATAGAATGGTTTTAATCACTCGGTCAGGGCCAAAATGTCCACCTGCAACACCACTGTGTGCAGTCTCTAAGACCCTTAAATAGTCTGATTCATGAACGCACAGTCTTAAGTAACCATCTTTACCTCTTCGGTATAGGTTTTCTCTTACTAAGGCATAGCCTTGAGCCTCTTGCTCCATATTTCGTCTTCTTGCTAGACTGGCCTCTTTGGGTAATCTTCCCGATCTCATAAACTCTACCAATGGAGTACTCCAATCTGGAATTAATGATACTTGATAAAGGGTCGCATGCTCCACTGGTGGTCTCTCTCTGCACATTGGACAATTCTTGATCCACTCATGTATTTCTTTGTCCATGCTAGGCCAATACACTCCTAAACGTTTCAAATTCTGCAATGTTCGTTGTTTAGAATAGTGATTTCCTAGCAATCCCTCATGAGCTTGCTGCAACCAACTACTATGTTCATCATCCTCGACACAACAAGCTAATACACCCTCAGTATCTTGTTTGTACATGCTTCCTGCCAATATGTGATATTTTTGTGATTTTACAATTTCTTCTTGTGATGTTTTCACATTCTTATTTGCAGGGCCGAAGGTTAGGACTGGTACCAACTTATTTGCCCATTTAGGAACAACTTCCAAATTGAACAGATAAGCATCAGGTAGTTCATCAGACACTCCTTGTGGTGACTCTCCTGAAGTAATGCGAGAAAGGTGATCTGCCCGAAGGTGGGTTCTACCTTTCCTGACAACAACTTCAAAGTCATACTCCATTAGTAAGAGGAACCATCTTACTAAGCGTCCAGTATTGCAAGGTTTATTGACCAAATATAACAAAGCTTGATGATCAGTGAAAAACTTGAACTTGTTGGCCAATAAATAGTGTCTAAACTTCTTTACGGCATATACCATGCCTAACCCTTCTCGCTCGGTTGTGGTATAATTTCTTTCGGCTGGGTTTAGTTGTCTACTAGCATATGCTATGGGCAAATCTAAATTCCCTTCGCCTGTGGGTTGTGCTAGCACACATCCTATGGCATGATTGGATGCATCCACATGGACATGGAATGGCTTATTCCAATCAGGAGTGGTCAATATTGGTGCTGTGCACAAACGTTTCTTCAGTTCATTGAAAGAATTCTCGCATTCGTCGTTCCACTCAAAATTAGACAACAAGGCATAAAGGGGTCTAGCTATGATCGCGTACATGTGGATAAACCTACGGTAATATCCACAATGGCCCATAAAGGCTTGTACCTCTTTAACATTCCTTGGCCTTGGCAGCTCCGCTATGGCTCGTACCTTATCTTCATCCGTTGAGATTCCATTCTTAGAAACAATATGACCGAGGATTTTACCTTGACGCACCATGAACACACACTTTTCTGGGTTCAGACACACTCGATATTCTCTACACTTGTTGAAGATTTGTCTGAGTTCAGGGATGTGAACCCTTCTTTCTTGGGAATGAGCACATAAATCATCCACATACACTTCTAAGCTCTTTCGCAAGAACTCTTTGAAGACATGACACATGAGCCTTTGGAATGTTGCAGGTGCATTGGTGAGCCCAAATGGCATCACCCGAAATGCAAAGATTCCCCACTCTGTAGCAAAAGCTGTTTTGTGTTGATCTTCTGGGGCAATGGCTACTTGATTGTAACCTGAAAATCCATCAAGGAAGCTATAAACTTCCTTGCCTGCAACACGCTCCAATAGGTGTTCTGTGATTGGAAGTGGATAACTATCTCTAATCGTAGCGGCATTAACTTTTTTAAGGTTAATACACACTCGCAACTTCCCGTTCTTCTTGGGTACCACAACAATGGGGGACACCCATTCGGTATGCTCAATCTCATAGATGAATCCAGCCTCAATCAACCTATCAATTTCGTCTTTGATTTTGGCTGCATAGGTATCATTATATGTGTAGGGCTTCTGTTTGGTGGGCTTAGCATCAGCAGTCATGGGGATAGTATGAGAGCAAATTCTTGGATCTACCCCTTTCAAGTCTCTATAGTGCCATGCAAACACATCCCTATATTCCCTTAATAGAGCTATGAGCTCCATTTCTTCTCTTGCACTTAGGTCATCTCCTATATATGTGCATCTCTCTTCGTTCTCTTCAATGGTCACTACAATCTTCTTGGTCTTTTCTTTATTATCATATGATTCTCCTATGACGGCCTCTCTCTTAGGCATTCGTACCAAAATTTTGCGGTCGTCAACTTCATATTTCTTGAAGTTTTCTGGTACTTCAAACAATGATTCCTCCTTTTCTTGTTTCACTGCTTTTCTTTTCTTTTTCTTTTGACTACTCTCACTTCCATCCTTTGAGTTTACTGTTTTAATACTTGTGAGAGGTTCTTCTTCTTTCTGGGTGAACACTCCTATATCTTCTAAATAGTGCTGCTCTGAGTTAAAGCAACTATCCATCACAATAGACTCTAGATCGTCGTCATTCTCTTCCTCTTCTATGACATCACTAGGGTCACATTCTTCTAGCAAGGGTTGACACATGAACACTGAGATATCATAACCCTCCTCATCACAATGAGGTGTCCACTGTTCCTCATTGACAGCAATGTCCATGGTGGCTAAGATTTCTGGCCAGCCATGAGGCTCAAACTCCTCATCTGGAAAGATCATCGGTGTGTAGGCTGGGTCTCTAACTGGTCTATCTCCTAACGAAGTTCCTTCTTCTCTTGCCTTTAAACGTTTTTCCTCTTCCTTTGCAACCTTGCACATCCACAAATGAGTATCTTCATGCAGCCATGATGGATCAGGTGAACTTTCAGAATGCACAGAGATGGAATCTTCTTTTGCTTTGTGGATAGAATTCCACTGTAGGGGTGGTACATCTCTGAAGGTGTAATCCTTCAAATTGACCTTAGTGGTGACCCCTAAGTGCTGTAAGTACAAGGAGTTAGTTCCCCAATCCTGTACTATTTGCAATTGTCGTAGGAAGGGTCTTCCTAGGATCATCTCAAAGACATTATTTTTCTCAAAGTCACATATAGCAAATGTGTGCTCAAACTCTACACCACAAGTGGTTAGAGTGATCCCTTCTAGCAATCCTAGAGGTCTTTCAAAATGACCATCAGCCATTTGAAGCTTCATTCTAGTTGGTCTTAATGTGGGCTTGCCCCATTGCTTCCACAAGGAGGTGGTCGCAATAGCAACACCAGCACCTGAATCTATGATTGCTTTGGTTGTGTAACCTTGGTAGGTGATTGGAAGATAAGTATTACCTTCTTCACCCTCACACATGTCCCCTATTTTGTCTAGAGGTATCTCTGGTACCCTTTGCTTAGAGCCTACTTTTGGCATATTGGACTCAAGTTCTGGGACCTGATCCTTCACATGATTCCATAACTCAGGTTTTGCTTTGAGCAACTCTTCTACAGTGAGATGACACTGAACCTTAGTGTTCTTCACGACATCCGTGTTCCTTGGAACCACTGAGTCTTCATTTCTTACTAGTATTGTGGGAGCTCTAATCTGGAGTGATTCAGATTCCCATGGGCCTGGAAATTGAGGCAGTTCTTCTAAGGTATTAGATTCAAAATCTAATCTTTCGTCTTCTTGTTCTGCTTCATCTTCGTAAATAGATGGAATGTCTTGGGGAAATTGATCATGAAGTTCATCAATCTCAGGAATAGGAGGGGAATTACCCTTCTCCTTGGCCCATTTCTCCTCTTGTATTTCCCGCAAGAACTCTTGAGAGTACTGTTGAATAGAAGGAGGTATTCCAGCATCCGTGGAATTAGGAACATAAGCTCCCCTTGGTGGTGAGCTTCCTCTTTCAATAACTGGTTGAGCCTGTGGAGGTAGAGAAACTTGTGGTTTGTTTACCAACTGCTCTAATCGTTCTAGTAAGCCCTGGAAATGCAAATCCGATTTGATAGAGTTTGTCTGATTGAACTTTTGACTAGTCTCAAGTATGGCTTGAGCTTGTTCTACCATTTTCATGCACATTTTCATCCGTTCAATCTCTAAATCTGCTCTAGGGTAACTCTTGTCTAGGTTTGCCGCTGTAGGCCCTTCTTGAAGTCGAGCCTGGTAGGCCTTGAACATCATGTCCAAGCCTTCTGGGGTTGGATCTGCAAGAACAGACCCTGGTTGCGGTCTATTTACAATGGGTGGTGGGGTGGGATGAGGTGGAGTGGATGGAGTTTCGGCATGCGAGGGGCTTTGAGATGCAATGTCTTCTATTTTTGTTTTCGCTTCTTTTAAGCTTTCTTCTAGTTCTGATAACTTTTTATTCCACTTGCGATTGGCCTTCTCTCTGGTATCCTTCCATGTTCTTGTTTTCCTCTTACTAGGCTCTCCCGATTCACTCGACTCTGATTGTTCTACTGGTTTATCCTGTTTTAAGGCTTGTGCTCTAGTGACAGCTTGTATAGGAGCCACATTGCTACTACTTGAACTTGGATCTGCCACTAAGCCTACCACATTAATGGGTGTAATCTTGGGTGCACTAGAGGGGTTTCTTGGACAATCTCTGGGGAGATGGTCTTTGCCACAATCAGGACAAAAAGCCTGTATTGTGATAGCCTGTCCTTGACTCGGAGATGGTGGGTGGGGACAGTCACGAATGAAATGGTCACCATGACATCTGAAACAAGATCCTCTAGGGGCTTGTGGTCTCATTTGTCTCAACTGGGGCCTAGGGTTAGGATTTGTGTACATGACCTTGGAGTATTCTGGCTCCCAATTTTGCTCCATAGGCGGTGCCTCATATTGATACGAGTAAATCTCACTATGTTCAGGTGACTCTGTGTAATAAGCATGTGGACTACCTTCATGGGAGTAGTCTGAACTATGAGCATGAGAGTCATTATCTGGTATCAATGGGGTTAGTGGCACCAAAGCTCTATTTGGATTTTCCTCTCCCACAGCATACTTGACTGGAATCACGTTGGCTGGAGCTGGTGGTTGGTTTACCAAGACAGGTTGTGGCCTATATGGTACCTGATATTGCTGTTGTGGTCTGTAATATGGCTGTTGGTATTGATTCTGATACCTACCTTGTGGGTAAGGTTGCTGATAATTTTGTCTAACAGCCTGCCTATTGTAGGGACAATCTTGAGCCGTGTGGTTTGTGTATTTTCTCTCAATAGTGCAATATGGAGCATTCCTTTCTCTAATGTTTTGGTTTTGCATTGGGCATACGTTAGCCATGTGGTCACCTCCGCAAGTATAGCACCGATTCAATGAAGTGACTCCCTGTGTTTGTTTATTTTGGACTCCCAGCTTCTTGGCAACTTGCTCAGCTATCTCTTCTATTTCTGTGGAGATCTTTGAAGTATGACTAGTAGAACTATCCGAATCTTTGTAGATTTTGGCCAATCCTAACTCCTCACCCAAGTTATCTTCTATGTCTATGCACGTCCGCACACACTCTTCTATGGATCTAGGATCTTTCAAGTATACATAGGATCTTAACTTTGTGCTCAATAAGCCATCTAAAAACAAAGCCACTTGTTTGGTTGGTGTGGGTAGCTCTGGAGCAGGGCATCTTTCTAGGTACCGTCTGAACCTTCTACCTGCTAGTCGCACTGTTTCTTGGGGTGTCTGCTTGAAACTATGGATCAGGGACGATGTGTTATGCCTGATACCACTCTTGGAAAATTCTACAATGAATTCGTCTAGCAGTTGACCTATATCGCGATAGCTGCTTCTACTCAATGGTTGAAACCAAGCTAAGGCCGTGCCTTTAAGGGTCAAACCAAATGCCTCGTACTGGGTGAACCAGTCCTCAATTTGTTCGGCTCTCAGCACTTGTTTGTACTCGGCCACATGATCATAAGGATCCCCTGTCCCATCGAAATAGTTCTTCATTGCCTTGATCACGTGACTGGGTTTAAGGGTTCTTGGGTACTCCCGGGGTCTAGGCAATGGAAAATCCTGTTCATCTCTTTGTTGCCTATGTGCTTGATGTCTCTCTCTTTCAGGTCTTTCATTTTCAAATCCTGACCTATTCCTGCCCACGGTGTGTGCAAAACTTACCTCAGGTCTCTCTCTAGTTCTTTCCCTCTGGGCTTCATGAGCCTGGGATGATCCTACCCCTTGGAGGCCATGGGAAACATTGGATCTTGGTGGGGGGAAAATCATGTCATTCTTCCATGTATATGCATGTCTATCATGTTCCGTTACCAAGAAAATTTTCTCTGATGTGTTATCCAGGTAGACAACTTTGCCTGGTATCTCAGGATCTTTGAATTCATAGATGATAACTATGCCCAATTGGCTAGGTTGATCTGGCTTGAACCTCCAAAAGGCTTCCTCTGTTTCTCTATTCAAAAATAGTTCTATGCTTTTGTTGTCTTGAGGGATCCAGTCCGGAGTGATCACTCGGGTCAAAACTGACTTACCTCTAGGAGTCTGGGGTCCTTGTCCTACGTTTCCTTGTTCTAGGTCTCCTATCTCATTCTCATGAATGATATTTCCAAACTCATCGGTCCTATCTGGTTGGCTGGTAACCACATACATGGTTCCTTCCTTATCAATGTATGAACCCTCTTCGAACTTGACCACCGGGTGTTCAAGTCCAAAGGATTGATCTGGATTTTTGAGTTGGACCACTGATCGCCTCAGACCATCCTCATAGATGCGAGCACCTAATTGGTTGGTCCGAATATATTCCAACTGTGTCTTATAGGGACCTTCCGGTGTTTGTAGATGGGCAGTCCCTGAGCCACCTGCAGGTTTTCCCATACTAAACGACATTTCTGAATCACTTGTGTCTGATCTGAGTAAAAGATGACCACTTAGTTGTTGTGCCCAAGACTTGGATGTATGGTTGACACTAGCCTCAGAAGATCTAATGCTTTGTTTATCCTTGCCTAAGTGTCTACCAGATCTCAGGTTCATAAGCTTTAGTCAAGAGTCCAAAATTTCCCTTTGGTATGGTTCAAAATTCTTTGGAGTCCCCTTGGTTCCCTAGTCCCACCTGAGGGTCAACTTCAAATTATCCTATCTCAAAATCAACGCATTATTCTTGAAAAAAACAGTTGGGATCGTGTAGGATTTGAAACGAGCTTTCCAACAAGCTATAGAGCTCAAAAAATGGACTTTGGATGAGAAAGTTATGTCAAATCAGGCTCCTGGGGGTCAAAACAGGCAAACAGGACCTTTGGAGAAAATCGCGATTTTGTGAACTTTCTGAAAATCGCGATGCTGTGACGTCAAAAAAAATCGCGATGTTGAGCACAAAATCGTGTTTCTGAAAATCGCGATGTTGTGCAGAAAATCGTGATTTGAAAATCGCGATGTTGATCACAAAATCGTGTTTCTGAAAATCGCGATGTTGTGCAGAAAATCGTGATTTGAAAATCGCGATGTTGATCACAAAATCGTGTTTCTGAAAATCGCGATGTTGGTCACAAAATCGTGTTTCAGAGAATCGCGATGTTGATCACAAAATCGTGTTTCTGAAAATCGCGATGTTGATCACAAAATCGTGTTTCTGAAAATCGCGATTTTGAGCAGAAAATTGTGATTTGAAAATCGCGATGTTGATCACAAAATCGTGTTTCTGAAAATCGCGATTTTGACTCAGAGAATCGTGATTCACAAAATCGTGTTTTTGACTGAAAATCGTGTTTTCTCAGAATCGTGTTTTTGACATGAAAATCGCGATTTTGAGCAGAAAATCGTGAATTGAAAATCGCGATTTTGAACAAAAATTCGTGTTTTCTCAAAATCGTGTTTTTGACTTGAAAATCGCGATTTTGTCCCACAGAATCGTGTTTTTCTCAAAATCGTATTTTTGGCTGAAAATCGTGATTTGTGAGAATCGCGATTTTGAGCACAAAGTAGTGTTTTTCACCAAATCGTGTTTTTTGCTGAAAATCGTGATTGGTGAGAATCGCGATTTTGAGCAGAGAATCGTGTTTTTTGAAAATCGTATTTTTCACATGAAAATCGCGATGTTGAGCACAAAATCGTATTTTTGAAAATCGCGATTTTGAGCAGAAAATCGTGTTTTCACAGAATCGCCTTTTTCACAAAATCGTGTTTTTGCTGAAAATCGTGATTGGTGAGAATCGCGATTTTGAGCAGAGAATCGTGTTTTTCAGAGAATCGCGATTTTGAGCAGAGAATCGTGTTTTTCAGAGAATCGCGATTTTGAGCAGAGAATCGTGTTTTTTTGAGAAAAACACAGAATCGCGATTTTTTTTCAACCAACTTTTAGGCGGGAAAACTGAAAATCGTGATTTTTCAAAAAATTTTGAATTTTCACAGAATCGCGATTTTCATCACAGAATCGCGTTTTTTGGCGGGAAATTCAAATTTCTGAGCGCCGGCTATGGCGAGCTCCGTATGAGCAGAAATTCATAAAAAAAATGTAGCGCTTGCTCTCCCTTGCACCTCCTAACTCCTTCCCACACAATAATGCATGAAAAATGGTATGAAAATGGTGAAAATGCACTAAAAACAAGAAATTTCTATGAAGAAGAAGATGGAAGAAGGTGGAGATGATGATGATGATGAAGATGAAGAGGAAAAAACAGAAAATGAACTGAAATGATAGTTTTTTTACCTTCCAACGTCGCAAATCTACGATCTTACCATCACAACGCTCGTCCTCGAAGCTCTCTCCCCGGCAACGGCGCCAAAATTTGGTGTAGCTCAAGCGTAAGCACCACCTCCTTTACTTGTCAATCCGCGGAGACGTGAGGACCGGTATGAAGACCACGAGCAAGTGAAGGCACAAGTGCGTGAGTGAAAGCACACCAACATGCACACACATACACACACACGCGCACAAAGTAAGATCAAAGAGAGGAACAATGGAAAGCTTAGATTGCAAAAGAGTTCTCTTACAAAAGTTCTATTCTCTAACAAGCTAACCTCAAAAATGAGCTCTCTAGCTCTTTTTATAGTTTTTTGACTGGTTTTGGCCCTGTCCAGACCTAGTGTCCGGCCTAGTTAAAAATTAGGTTCCAGGGCTTATTTGAGGGCTCAAACGAAGTCTAAAAATTATGAAAATTGGTACGATGGTACTTCTAATACTCCTCAAGCTCGAGGACTCCTCGGCTTGAACAAAATGGAGTTACTAAAAATAGATAATGGTATTTACAATGGTTTCTAGTGATGAAAATCACTATTTTTGTAGGGGATTCTTCTGAAAATTTGACATACACTTCTTGGAGCTCCCTACTTGCTCCCTTTCCTCGTGTGTCCACCTTTTGATGTGCTTCCATGCTTTGTCCTTGACTTTGAGCTTCAACACGAGCTCAGAGCGTGATTTCGGCACCACATAGTGAAGCTGTTTTGATCTCTGAAACACCCTGAGTATGCTCACCGAATTTCGTGCGAATCTGAGACTGCAAATGGAGGAGTTTCGACGGCGCCCTAGATGAAGCGACGACCTACTCTGATACCAATTGTTGGAGTTAGACGTCTGCGGAAGCACGGGAACAACACAAGAAAAGAAGAAGCTTGGAGCACAACACACAATACTGAATGTATTACTAGAGAATGTACAAAGATAAGTAGCCCATTAGGGCAATAGGCGTATATAAAAGCCGGGGGAGAAAAAACCTCCTAAAGAGGGAAAAAAGTGCCCGAGCGGTCCTAGCGTGTTTACACACATCACTACCTAAATATATCAACATTGCACTCCCTACTGGTGAAATGACACTTCTCTGACTACCAAGCACCGGACCTGATCTTAAGTTCATTCACCCCTTTGGGCATATGTCTGCTCTTTACTTTCCCTCAATTAGCTCTTCAATCACTTCAAATTTTGCCCTTAAATAGCTTATGTGGTTTTGGATGATACCACTCTTTGCGATACCACATAGACGATATGATACCAATTTTGGCACGATACGATACCATAATTCTTTGGTGATATGATATCATTGAGTGACATGATACGATATTAGAAGAAGCGCAGATGATACGATACCTCTGCAATCCCAGGATACGATACCAAGGCAGTCGAAATGCATTACTGCTCACTCCATGATACGATACTAGCGATGTGAACGATAGTATACCAAAGATCTCACGATACGATACTACCTCTATGAACGATATGATACTACCTCTATGAACGATACGATACCAAAAGGCTGGACGATACGATACCACTTTACGCACAATATGATACCAAAACACGAGATGATACGATACTAAGTTGGCAATATGGTACCAACTTTGCCCGCAATATGATACCTCTTTATGTATGATACAATACTAGAGCATGTGGCGATACGATACCAATATCCTTGGCGATACGATACCACCATTGCACGTGATACTATACCGCTCGATCGACGATACGATATCATGACCAACATGATACGATACCGTGGCCGACAAGATATGATACCAACTGATACCGTGATACGATACCACTGGGCGATCGCGATTGCGGTACCAGCACTTGATGATACGATACCAAAATGGTATCGCGATACCTCAAGTGGGTATGCAACAATACGATACCAGGCGAGTATTGCGATACTAGGGAATTTTGGTATCGCGATACCAAAACTCAACCGATCGTGATACCTCAGCCAAAAATGATCAAAACTCAAACTTTTGTGGTGAAAAATGTTTATTTCTTTTCCCTCTTCACTCTTGACCCCCTGTATCACTCAAAAGCTCCAAAAAAACCTCTCTGTCCTACCCCACGATACCGAATAATACTTCAATCATGTGTGTGCATGTTCTAGTGATGTTTTTGAGATCAAAAAATTTTAGAACTCACCTTCAAGGATGTCTTGCCTAGGCTTTGGGCTCACAAGGTAAATTTTTTGCTTGCTACTCATGATACTAACTCGAGGATACTGGTCGTTGCTCTCCTCATCATACCTGTTCTCACAAGCGATCAACTCAACTAATTTTTTTTGGTTTTTATAGCTTTGTGTTGCCTAAGACCTAAACTGAACTAATTTTGACAATTTTTTGGGATTTTTCTTGGTGTAATCTACTTCTCCTTATTCTATTCCTCTCTCTTACCTAATTATAACTCTTCCCTTACTTCCTCACTAACCCTAAACCTAAAAACCCATTACACACACCTAAAGAGTGTGAAGTAACAAGTGCTGAAGTGCTTGACTACTTGCCACCAAACGAATTCACCTCTACAAGTATGATTCCTTCACTCCAGAGTTATGACCATCACAAAGTCACCTTGGTTAGGTTTCTTCCCTGGAAACAACACCAAAAACGTGTGTAACTAAGTTGTGAAGCTTTAGACTTGTGTCGATGAGACTAGACCTCAATCGCCCCACAAGTGCATATAGTGGTGGATCGATACATGTTTAATTATCAATCTGAGGAACCATAAGAACCGAGTGTATGAAGACATGTGCTCTCATGATGGAAAGTGAAGTGGCTAAGCTCCAATGCATATGAAAAGACTTAACTACCTCTCTAACTCATTAAGCCTCTGAAAATGCATGCTGCGATACCATTTACAATAGTAAGCACAAATTTGAGCTTTTCTCCTAACTCCGAACTCAGAATATCGGCAATATTGGGTTCATTTCGAAGCTCTTGATGAGACACATGTATTGGTGCTACTTTCAGTCAAATCTGACAAACATTCTTCAAGTTATGAGCAAATAGTGAATGGCAGGAAACACCAACACTCGCTCCTCAACTCGTAATGGCTCACACACACACTATAGTAGTTCAAAAGCTATGGGAAGGGATAGATAACAGTCCTACACACACATTCTAAGCATTACACACACAAAAGATCATGGAAAAGGAGGAAATCAGCAAGAAGGAAGCAAATTTGGAATTCTTCTTCAATTCTTCATAATGGCAAAAAGTCCTTTACAAGAGTCACAAAGTGACTTATATACATGTGCCCTAAAAATGGTCCTTTCACACAAGAGACCGGCACTTTATTGGTTAACTCTAATTTCCTAATATTTTACAAGAGCTATGTTACAAGGGTTTGGGGCTTATGCGTCTAGAGGACTCCTCTTGTGAAGTTACATAGCGTCAAGGGAGTTTCATAGGATTTTGAAGAAGAAAATTTATGCTCATTAATTTGAAAATTTTGGCGCTCCTTTTATGTGCCTCTTTTCTCTGCAACAATGAGGAACTTGGATTGCCCTCTTTGAAGACTTCGAGAGTGAGAAAGGTACATGCAAATGATACAAGGAAAAGTGACCCAAGACCAAGAAGATATGGGAGAATGCGGAATTCACTACAATGATTGATGTATGATAGTTACATGGTTTATCATTGTGACTACGTGACCAAGGTAATACAAGATGCTGGACCTTCTTATTTCAAAGATGCAATTGGAAATGCAGATTGGGAAAAAGCTATGGATGAGGAGATGGCTGCATTTTATGGAAACAAAACATGGAAGCTGGTTCCATTACCACAAGGAAAGAAACCCATAGGTTGCAAGTGGGTTTACAAGGTAAAGTAGAATGCTGATGGTAGCATAAGCAGGTTTCATAGAAAATCTATGGTTGGATGATGACATCTGTGGAGCACTCTTGGGTGAGGAGATTCATAGAAAATGTATGGTTGGGACTCGTAATGGAGATGCATATAATGTTTGTGATTCATACCAAGGAAAGAATCAACAATGTAGTAGGAGCAAGAACAAGGAAAAGAATGCTCAACAGAATAAGAGTAGAAGTAAATCAAGGAAGAGGGATATTGAATGCCATTATTGTCATAAGAATGGAGAAATGAAGAAAGACTGCTATGCATTAAAGAATGCTAAAGTTAAAGTAAAGACTGTTGATGCATGTCACTCTAACACAATGGCAAGTACCAATGTGAGGAGATCAACCTCATAATTGTCAATCCGGGAAGGCATGAGGAGGGTATGAAAAATGTGAGCAAGTGAAGGCACACGGGCATGAGTGAGAAGCACACTAGTATGCACACACATACACACTCATACACACACACACACATGAACACACACTGCAAGACAAAGAGATGGAGAAATGGAATCTTTAATTAACCAAAAACAAGATTACAAGCTCTTTTTCACTTCAATTCTCAATTTGCTAGCCCCAAAAATGAGCTCTCTAGCTCCTTTTATAGTTTTTGACTAGTTGGTCCTGTCGAGACCTAGTGTATGACCTAGTTAAAAATTAGGTTCCTAGGCTATTTTGGAGGCTCAAACAGAATCTAAAAATTATGAAAATTCATATGTAGGTACTTATAATACTCCTCAAGCTCGAGGACTCCTCGGCTTGCAAAAAATGGAGTAGGAATAATAAAAAATGGTATTTACAATGGTTTGTAGTGATTAAAATCACTATTGTAAAAGATTTATCCCTTGGAAAATTATGTGGGCCTAATTGCCAGATCTTTGTTGATTACTCTATCTGCTTGATCCTACTTGACTCGCCCTCTATTTTGATTCTCTTCATTGGCTTCCCTGTCTTGTAACACCTTGAATGCCTTGGCTGATGCCAACAACCCCCCTCTCTCGTGTCTGTCATCCTTGATAGACCCTTGATGTAAGGAGTGTTTGATGTAGTATTCAACAACATATGTGGCTAGATGATGTTCTTGTAAGCGAAGCCCTCATGGGAGATCTGTCATCAGCTGATCCCAATCTACTAGACCTAGAATGTTTGGATGTAGCAGTCATAGCTGATTGGCATGGATTGCTTGTTCTACTGCAAAGAGATGTAAGAGGTAGGTGGGTCTAGGGATGAAAATTTTAGAGTGGTACTCCTAGAACCCAATAGAGAACATCTTCTCAAACATCTTCTTGTAGCAAGTAGGTAAATATTTGATGCATGCATGCCATGCATAGACGGTGTTGATAGAGGGGGTTTGGCTCATGTCTTAGACCAGGTCATGATTGCCTTCAAAAAACCCTAGGGCCGAAATATAGGGAGCTTGAACTTTTCAAAAAGTTTTGAACATGACCATCATTAGCTCAAAAAGTTTCATACACATCTTGGCAATAATGTCCGACACATTCTTGGATCTTGCAGAATAGTGGCATATTGTAGATATCATATAAGCAACTATCGGTGGTGCTATGGGGGGAGCAAAGTAAGGATAGTTTATTGTAGCTCAGTGATGAGTAGCACCTCCTTGAATGTCATCCCAAGAAGATGTGAGGATGGTATGAAAACCTCAAACAAGTGATGGCACAAGTGAGTGAGTGAGAAGCACGCTAACATGCACACACATACACACACACGTGCACACACAGAAAGAACAAAGAGAGGGACAATGAAGTTCTTTAGATTACTCAAAAACTGCTCTTACAAGTTCAATTCTACATCAAGCTAACCCCAAAAATGAGCTCTCTAGCTCTTTTTATAGTTTTTGACTAGTTTTGGCCCTGTCCAGAGCTAGTGTCCGACCTAGTTAAAAATTAGGTTCTAGGGCCTATTTGAGGGCTCAAACGAGGTCTAAAAATTATGAAAATTGGTAGGATGATACTTCTAATACTCCTCAAGCTTGAGGACTCCTCGGCTTGAGCAAAATGGAGTTACAAAAAGGTGAAATGGTAATTACAATGATTGTTTAGTGATGAGAATCATTGTTATAGAGATGTTGATTTGGAAAAAATTGAATGGCCTATTTGCCTGATCTTCGTTGACTGCTCTGTCTTCTTAGTCCTTCTCTTTGCTCCGACTCTTTCCACTGGTTTCCTTGTCTCGTCAGTCCTTGGGTCCCTGACTGCTATCAACACCCCCCCCCCTCTCTCGCGTCTGTCGTCCCTGACAGACCCTTGTTGCTGGGAGTGCTGGATGTAATATTCCACAACATGAGTGGCAAGCTGATGTTCTTGGATGCGTAGTCCTCTGGCCAAGTCTGTCATCATGCGATCCCAATCAATTGATCCTGGAATGTTCAGATGTGGCAGATGTAACTGATCTGCATGGATGGCTTGTTCTATTGCGAATAGATGTAGCAAATGTGTTGGCCTGGGAATGAAAATTTCTGAATGATATTCCCAGAACCCTATAGAGAACATTTCTTCAAAGGTCTGCTTGAATCATGCAGGTAAATACTTTATTCGTGCATGCCAAGCAAAGATTATGTTGACCAAGGGAGCCTGGCTCATGTCGTAGATTAAATCCTTGTTACCTTGAGAGAATCCGGGGGTAGAGATGTATGGAGCCTGTACCTTCCAAAAGGTTTTGAAGACAATTGTCATGAGCTTGAATATTTTCATACACATGTTTGCTGCTATGTCGGGTACATTCTTTAGACGTGTAGACCAATGTCGAATGGTTGATATCATATATGCTACGGTTGGGGTCCCTCAAGGTGGAGCAAAATATGGATAGTTGACCCATGCTGAGCATTCTTTATTGTTGCGTACCTTGATTGCAAATGCTTGACATGATCTGCGACGGACCATTGGGCAATGACATGGATTATATTTTATATACAGTGGCATGGTTGCCCAGGTGCTCATCATCTTAGGGTAATCAGTTAGTAACCGTGCACGCCAATTAGGTTGGAAGATCAAACCAGTGCATGCGTCTTTCGGTAAGTCCTCCAGCTCAAATTGAGTGGCAAGTGTGGGCTCCTTCCCTGTATGCCTTTTAATTTCTACATTATAATCATGTAGCAAGACATAGTAAGGCATGTATTGTGGCTCTGAAGTTGTGATTAACCATTGGTGGGATAGGTGCTGAAAGTAGAAGATCGAAGCACAATTTATTCCAAGTTTGTGAGGGATTGAATTTGCACGGTGACACGATCATCATGTGTTTGTCCCACTTTCTCAATCCTTTTGACCCAATCTGGGACTCCGATTTCTAAAGTGTCCTGTCCTTCCTCTATAACTCGGCTGCCGGGTGTTGGCATCGGCTCGTATGGTTCTTCATAGCTATCATCGATGGGTATTTCCACTACTGTATCAGGTTCTAGTTCTTCAGCTGGGGAGGGTGGCCTTTCATATGGTAAGAGACGTGCTTGGAGTTCTGCCAGCTGCTTCCGGAGGGTCTCCAATTCTTCTGTCTTACGTGTCAGTTACATTCCTCTATCAAGCATAGAGATCCTTTTGCATCCGACCTATCCACCTAGTATTCATTACAAGTGGGTAGTCGACCTTGTGACCATGCCTAAAAGCAAGCTGTGGGGGCACTGGCTATTTGCTTCTTTAGGTCAGCACATTCAGCCTCTAACTTTTCATATGACTCCGAAAAATTTCCATGCTCCTCGAGTAAGATGCGAATGTCTTCTGATGGGACCGCTCTATACTTGGTAGGGCTAATGGCTGCTCCTCCGATTCCTTCCATAGCTGCTTCAAAATTGTCCTGGTTTTGTTGTTGAAGCTGCTTGCTCTCGTCTAATGTTGCTGCCATATGCTTCCTTAATAGCCCAAGATTGCATATGAGTGTAGCATTGGATATCATTTGCGCTTGGAGCACACTTTCTAGTTCCTTGACTGCTTTATCATCCACCATCGATATCTTTGATTCCAATTCGGTGTGAGCCTGCTGTAAAGTGGTATGTTCTGCTAGGAGCATTTGGTAATCAACTTCTAGGGTGTTGACTTTAACCTGTAGGTGCTGAGATTCTGCCTGGAGGGCAACGGTACATTCTTCCAATCGATGGTATTCTTGTTGTAGTTGATGTGCACACTGAAGTAATGTATTAAATGTGCTATTTACATTATGAGATGCAAGGGGGAAAGTTTGGAATGCAGGGGAGGTGGGAATGGGAAGGGAGGTAGTGAATGTTGTGTCTGCCAATGATGTGGTGAGTGGTGAGGTGGGGGGGTAGGGGAGGGGGAGATGGTGGAATTGTGGGGAGAGGTGTTGTGGTTGGTGAAATGTCCATTGGGTCGGACAGAGTGGTGTGTGCAGGGGCTACCATGTAAGTTGGTATGGTAGGTGAAGTGAGTGTGGTGTTTGTGTAGATTGATGTTGTTGCGAACATCTAGGGACTGTGCCTCTGAGACACTGGAGTGCGGATGGACTACTCCATGAAAGATGGGTATTGGGGTGGTGCGTCCGTGGGTGCGGGGGTTCCAACCACACTCGGAATTATGGGGTGGTGTTGGAAGAAGTATTTTTTTGAAGAGAAATATTTGTAAAATGACAAAAAATTGTAGAAATATTTATGCAAATGATGTAAAAATGAGGAAGAGTCTTCCTCATGTAAATTAGAATCATATGTATTTTTTCTAGAATTTTTGGAAACTCTTTTGATAGCATATTTTTAGATTAAAAGGGAAAAGGACCAAAATTCAAGTGTGAAAAGGGACACTTGAAAATGTATAAAAGATAAACTCCTCTATTTTGAGAGGGTTGGTCAGTTGTATTTTGTGCTATCCAAGTAATGAGAAGAGTTTCTTGCAAAAAATCGTGGTTCTTCCTTTCATGTGATTTTCTTTGATTGGTTGAGTCTATTCTATGTATGATCCATGGAATTTGTGAGCTTCAGTTGTGTATTTCTGATTAATGTGTATGAAGAGAGGTGAATCTTAGAGTATTGAGTAAAGAAGTGCTGAAGAATAAAGCTAGAAATGAAAATCATCAGTTTTCACAGAATCACGATTGTCTCATCTGAGGGTTAAAGATACTCCCAGAAACCTGATCTGAACATTTCTTCGAATGTCTGTTTGTAACATGCAGGGAGGTATTTGATGTGTGCATGCCAGGGGTAAGCCACACGAATACTGGGGGTGGTGCTCATGTCATACACCAAATCGTAATTTCCATTGGTAAACCCCGGTAGACGTACCTATGGTGCTGCTGCATTTCTAAAGGTTTTCAGTACTACCTGCATCATATCTAAAATCTTAAGCATCATTTGAGCTGCCACATCTGGCATGGGCTTCAATCGAGGCATCCAATGTCGAATTGTGGCCATCATGTACGCTATCGATGGTGGTCCCTGCGGTGGCGCTATGTACGGGTAGTTTAGCCATTCCTTGCATTGTGCATTGTTCTGAACTTTCATGTAAAATGCTTTCCAGGACCTGCGACGTGGAACTGGACCGTAGCATGGATTGTATAGGAGATGTAAAGGCGCATTGTTCCATGTCCGCAACATTTTAGGATATGTCTCTAGAAGTTTCTACCGCCACGTTGGTTGACGAATTTTGCCTTTTTGCACTTCTGGAGGAAGGTCTTTGGGTTGAAACTCGGTAGCGAAGGTAGGAATCTTTCCTGTGACTCTCTGTATTTCTGTGTTATAATCTGCCAAAATGATATAGTACGGCCTGTATTGGAGTTCTGATGAGAGGATAAGGCGTCTAGATGACAGGTTCTTGAAGTAGTCGGATTGTAATATGGTATCTTCTATGACTCTCATGGCCTGATTTTGCACTACGGTTCGCTCTTCATATGAACTCCCGATTTCCTCCACTTGTCGTAGCCATAGGGGTCGCGGTGCTTTGAATGTATCCTGACCTTCTTCCGTTTGTCGACCTCCAGGGAAGGGTTGTGGATCATATTCTTCTTCAAATGTTTGTTCCACAGGAATTTGTACTGTTTCCTCATCGGTGGGAGCCTCTGGTGGGGATGGAGGTCTCTCATATTGTAGTAGGCGTGCTTGCAATTCTGTGACATGTTTCTAGAGATCTTTTAGAACCTCTGAGTCTGTGAGAAGTGAAGCCGCTGAGGAGGTGGTTTGCGAGGCAGTCGTGTCTTTTTGTTGTTTCTGCTTCAGTTGACCCAGTTCCTCTGATAACTGGTCATGTGCTTCAAGCAATCTAGCATAATCTTCCAAGATGATTTTAATATTGTCGGGGGTCACCGCCTGAAACTTTGAGGGATTGATGGGTGCCCCAGGTGTGCTTTAGATCGCTGCTTCTAGGTTTTCTTGATTCTGTAGTTGTAGGCGTCGATTCTCTTCATGAGCTGCTGCAAGGTGTCGCTTGAGTAGGGCCATATTTCGCTGAAGCTTTGAATTGTGTTCTAGCTGTGTCTGTAGATGACCTTCTACCACTTGTATTGCTTCCTGGTCAGTGTTTTGTAACTGTACTTCTAATATGCTATGAGCCTCTTGTAAAGTGTGGAATTGTGTATGGAGGCGAGCATTCTCCTCTTCTACTGCAGCAAGACGATGTTGTAGCATCTTCGAGTGCTTTTGCAATCGTACATTATGTTGCTCGAGCTGATTGTACTCTGTCCTTAACTGTGATATACATGTGAGCATGGTGTCTAATGCCTTTCCTATGGAAGATGGTGTGGTTTGTACAATGGAGGATGCACTGGGAGGGGATTGGGGAAGGGGAAGAGTGAATGTTGTGTCTATTGGAGAGGTGTGTGCTGGTGAAATTGGTGGAGGGGGGATGGGAGAAGGTGGAAGCGTGGGGGGAGGGGGAGGTGCCGTGGGTGGTGAAATGTCCATGCTTTCAGGAGTGGATGCGAGTGTGGTGTCTACCATTTACATTGGAATGGTAGGTGGTGTGTGTGTGAAAGTGGTGAATAAGTGAGAAGAGGCTGTGGGAACTGAAAATAGAGGAAATGATTGAGACCGGGGTTGAAATGTTTTTGAATGAAAGGCGTGGAGGGGTTGGAGAATTGAAGGGATGGGGTTTGGGAGGTGAGATTCTGAAGGCAGGGAGGCCATAAAAGGTGGCGTGGTAGCAGGGAATCCAAAGAATATGGATCTAGAATCGGGATGGCCTATGGCTGAGGGCATGGGGGATGGATGTCCTAGGGCATGCTCTATGAGCAATTCGGTGGATTGTGTAGTGATGGTGGTAGCTTCATAGATTGGGTTTTCACAGGCGGAGAATAGGGTTGAACTAGAGGTGGGAGTACAGAAGATGAAGGTTTGTTCGGTGGGTTGAGTGGTCGAGGTGATCTCCACGGCTTCTGTTCTAGGAGGCGATGGTGGGGGTGTCGGTGGTAGTGGCTCGGTTGATTCATCATGGGTGAGTGAGTGCTCTTGGCCAAAAGTTACAGCTGCTTGGGAGGTTGTCTTAATGGGTTCTGATGTAATAATAGGTCCTTCTGCTCTCGTAACGGGGATCTGGATGTTTTTGCCTGACCACGGTCATGTTTGGAATCTTTGTGGATCATATTGAACTGGAGACCTCGGAATCGCGGTTCGAACTGCTTCTACTACCCCATAGGTTTCTACCATCAATAAGAGACCTTCACTGTATTCTGAGTCAACTCCTGCTTCTTCCAAAAGCTAAGCCATGAGCACCCAACTGCTCTGTTCGGTGAGCAGTTGTTGCAATCGCACTCGTTCCATGATTTGATACAGCCTTCGGAGTTCTGCTGTATAAGCGGGGGCTTCAGTGGTCTCCTCTTCGTCTGCTCCTTCTTCTTCTAGGTGTCCTTGTTGTTGACCTTGCTGATCGTCACCCCAATGTACATGGCGACCTTCTGTGGATTTTCTCCTTCTTTGTGAAGATGTGCCCTGTTCTTCTGTATCTGAATAAAACTCTACATCAGAGAGTTGTGTACTTTGTAAGAATGCTTCGAAGTCAAAGGGACCCATCCCTTCAGCATCTCCAGTTGTAGCAAATTCAAATTCGGATGGGACAGGAGGAGCCGAAGGGGCAGCTTGTGTTGTAGTTTTAGATCCAGACCTGGGTATTCTAATGGTAAAGGGAGGTACAGTGGCCTCCCCTCGTGGCGAGACTTCTGGAGTAGTCAAAACTTCACGTGTCTGGACACAAGGAATTGAGCCCCTTATGCGCTTGGATTGATGAGTGGCAGTTTTGAGTCTCTTAAACATTTGTAGTTGTGCCCAAGTTAGAGCACGCTCAATGGGTACATCATATGCTAAGCATCTGTATATAATGCGTGTGATTGCACAACAGCCATTCACCAGTAGTTTCCTGGATGACCTTTTATTTGCTTCATACAACTGCTCCACAATCCATACAGGAAGCTTAATTGGTAACGCACCTGTCTCCGCCAAGTAAAGAGCGAACCAAATTCTTTTGTGCGGTTGTGTGAAGCGGTCTTGACTAGGGAAAGCAAAATGTTGCATGCACATACGGAGAGGGATGGACACGTTTGGTGTGAGTGCTGCCATATCTTTAAGCTTCTGTAGTTTCCATCCTTCATGTTAGTAGGAATGAGAGCATCCTTCTCAGAAGGTACATGTGTACCGTGCATATTCAAAGCAGTGCTCACCAATTCCAGTGTAAGTTCAAACCTTTTCAACTCGTTGTTGCCCAGCAAAGAAGGAAGTACGAATGTTCCTGGTTTGTCCTTTTCTTCGTTAGCTTGTAATGTAGAGACCAAATAATAGCATCGGAGGAGATCTGGTTTAGGTAGTGGTGCTTCAAAGTATTCGGCTAGCCCTGCACGTTGCCATATGGTCTGGAGATCTTCTGTGTTCTTTAGAGTCTCAAACTCCTTGGAGAAAAATTGGAATCAGACCCTTGATCTGTCATACTCGCACTTAGACTCCCATATATACTTGGCCTCTCCTAATGGACCTGGCATGCCATTGAACCAATGAGAATTGGCATGGAATCTTTTTGTGATCCCTGTGGGTGAATCCGGTACCGGGATCTGCTGAAGGTGTTGCTGCTCCACAGGTGGTTCAGTTGGTGGCACATCAACAGGTAGACTATCCACATCAATTCCTGTAGTACTTACTCCGGCCTGTGAGCTCAGACCTGCTGCTTCTGCCATGAGAGTGCTTGTAGTTGTTGATTCTTATCTGCTAGAAGAAGAGAGAGGCACATTAGCATTGCATAGGAAACAGGATGTTATGGTGTTCCCTCCACAATACCAACATGACATTCCGAGTGGTTAGAGGTTAGTGGGTGAAGTGTTCGTGATGTGTGTACATGTGGGTTAGTAGGTTAGGGTTCACTCTAGATGCATACTTTGGATGTGCAATGTTCTCAGAATGCACCTACATCAGAGGGGAAGGATTTACAGAGGTGGGTCAGGGGGTTTGATATGGGGTTTAGGTCTCCAAAGTTTGATGTTGGAATCATTGCTTTTATTGGCGATGATGTGTGAAGGTTTGCGGACTGGAGTGTGTTGGGTTTGGGACCTTTTGGGTACCCATTTCCAAACATTCTGAGGCGTGACTGAGAATGTGGTGGTGTGGAGTGTAGATGTTTGCCTTTGGATGGGAGCCAATAGGACTCGTGAGTGTTGGTTTGATCTTGTGATTGGAGGTGAAGTTATTTGAGCTAGTAAGCAGGTCTTGGGCACCCATATTTGTCTAGCTTTTGGGATCGACTTCATTGGAACCCAAATAGAAATGGTTTGTCTAGATTGATGCCTAGGGTACTCCTTCGCTGTATTCCTCGACACTGTAGCTTGCTTGATGCTTCTTTGGAATCCTGTCTCCAAAGCCGAGGGTTGTTCACCTTTGCGTATCCAGATCTGCTTCATGCCATGGGGTATTCTGTATTGTACCGGTTGGTGTTCATTCTTCTTGGTCCTCCGGCTCCTCTGTATCGTGTATTTTCTGGCTTTCTTTCCTCGAATTCTCTTTGGAAAAGAAGGGAACTCCTCGTTGACTTCTGTACCTTCGTCATGAGTGGCAATCTTCTGCACCATAGAACTTTGGTGAAGAGTAGCATGGTTCATTTCAGGTGGACTCCTGGAAGGACCAGGGTTCGGTGCCTCTTCTAGCGGCCTATGTGCTTGATTTTCTAATTCAATTGTGATGTGGTTTTGGCCTACCCATGCCTGAAGAAGTCCACTTCTTAGGTTGAGGCTGACTGCATGATCATAGATCCAGTCTTGGCCCAGGACAAGAGTTTCGGTAAGATCCTCGTCTTCACACACTAGCACTTTGACTGCCATTAGCACATCTTGAATGTAGAGGGGAAGTTCCACCTCACCAATGCAAGGGGTTTCCACACCTCCCAATCCTATGAGATATGCCTCTATAGGATTGATTTGTAATTGCAGCTCTTGGCAGTAAGAAAGTCGAACTGCACTAGTGGCTGCCCCTGAGTCAATGAAAGCTCTCACTGTCCTTAAACTCTCTCCTTGTCCTACTTCTAGGGTTACAAAAGGCCGTCGGTCGATTATTCTATGGGAATGTCCACCTGAAGCCTCGCACATGGCCATGATAGCCTAGAGATTCTTGAGTGTCAGGCATAGGCTGGTCTCTACCTTGTCTCCTCAATTTCATTCGTCGGATGCATTCTAAAGCTTCTGCCTGTGCTTCTTCTCGAATTCGTTTCTCTTCTTCTTTACGTTTCTTGGCAATGTTGAGTCGATTTAGCATCTCTTCAGTCAGGGGTTCTTGATATAACTTGACTCTGCATCCACTTATGTAACTTGGTAGAATATCACCCTCTAGAGTGGCTAGTTGAACTGCTCCACTTGTGGAGATCCTATTGATAATCATTGGCCCATAACCTCTCTTCTCTAACTTCCGTGCATGTTGCTTCAAGGTGTAGACTAGGACTAGGTCTCCTGCTTTCAAGCCCTTATCCTTCACGTGTGCATCGAAATATGCCTTTTGCCTCTTCTTGGCTGCATAAATTCCTGCTGCAGCCCTCAATCGTGTTTCACCTAATCGTTCAAGATCGAAGATTCTAGAGGACAACTCATGGCCTGTCCAATCATGCTCTTGTGCTACTTTCAAGGTGGGTATCAAAAAATCCAATGGTAGCACTGCATTCTGGCCGAAAACCATCTGAAAGGGCGTGGCTTGGAGTACCGTTTTATAGGCAACTCTGTTGCCCAAACAACATGGTGTAGCTGTTTGTTCCAATCAGAGCATTTGTTATTCACTAATTTGGTTAGCACATTGCATAGAATCTTATTTGTGCTTTCGGCTTGTCCATTATCTTGTGGGTGATAGGGGGCAGACTTCTTGTGTATCACCAAGAACTCTTGAAGAAGATTTTCAATGACTTCATTCAAGAAGTGAGTCCCTCTATCACTTACTAGCTCTATGGGTAGCCCGTATCGAGTGAACACATTCTCAAATAAGAATTTAGCGGTCGTTTGGGCATCATTCTTCGATGCGGCTTTCACTTCTACCCACTTGGTTAGATAATCCGTGGCCACAATGATATACTCAGCATGTGAACCCTTAGCTGGGGGATTAATAGGACCAACAAAGTCTATTCCCCACTTAGAGAATGCACGTCCACCCATCATAGGTTTCAATGGCATCTCATCTTTACATATAGGATACTGAGTTTGTTGACACACATCACACCTCTTCACATAGGTATGTGCATCCATGTGAAGGGTTGGCCACCACAAGCCTACAAATAGGATCGCTTTGATTACCCGATCTCGTCCAAAGTGTCCTCCTGCTACACCTTGGTGAGCAGTCTCTAATATCTTCAGATACTCGCTCTCGTGGACACATAGTCTCAGGTAACCATCTTTACCACGCTTGTATAGATTATCACCAGTGAGTGAGTAATCCAGGGCTTCTTCTTCTAGACTTCTTTGTCTGGCCAATGTCATATCTTGAGGGAATGTTTTCGTCCTCAAGAATGCTACTAGTGGTTCACTCCAATCTGGCACTATGGATACCTGATAAAGAGTGGCATGTTCCACAGGTGGTTTAGTGCAACAGATCAGGCATTCCTTGCACAGCTTATGGACATCAGCTTCCATAGTTGGCCAATGCACTCCAAGTCTCCTTAATGTCTGTATGGTTCATTGTCGTGAGTAATGTTGCTCTAATGCACCTACATGTGCCAATTGCAACCATTTCGCACACTCATCTTCTTCCACACAACAAGCTAGGATGCCTAGATCGGTATGCTTGTACATACTCCTTGCCATGATGTGGTACTTTTGAGCCTTTACTACCTCCCTATCTTTAGTGCTTATGATAGGGTAATTAGGCCCGTATGTCAATACTTGCACTAGTGGCTTAGCCCACTGATGTACCACTTCCAAATTAAACAGGTAAGCATCAGGAAGGTCATCTGATACTCCTTGTGGGGCTTCTCCAGATGTGAGCCTAGAGAGATGGTCTGCTCTCAAGTGAGTCTTCCCTTTCCTCACCACAACTTCGAAGTCATACTCCATTAGCAAGAGGAACCATCTTACCAATCTACCTATATTGCATGGCTTGTTTACCAAGTACAACAATGCCTGGTGGTCAGTAAAAAATTTAAACTTACTTGCAAGAAAATAGTGTCTAAACTTCTTAACCGCATACACCATGCCTAAGCCTTCTCTCTCAGTAGTGGTGTAGTTCCGTTCAGCAGCATTTAGCTGTCTACTAGCATAGGCAATGGGAAGATCCATATTACCTTCACCAGTAGGTTATGCGAGTACACATCCAATAGCATAATTGGATGCATCCACGTGAACATGAAAGGGTTTATTCCAATCAGGTGTGGTCAAGATTGGTGCTGAACACAATCTTCTTTTGAGTTCATTAAAGGAGTCCTCACACTCATCAGTCCACTCAAAGTTAGTCAAAAGTCCATACAGAGGCTTTGCAATGATGGCATACATGTGTATGAAATGCCGGTAATAACCGCAATGCCCCATGAAAGCTTGTACTTCCTTGACATTCTTTGGCCTAGGTAACTCTGCTATGGCTCTTACTTTCTCTTCATCAGTGGATATGCCATTCTTTGACACTATATGTCCTAGAATCTTGCCTTGCCTGACCATGAAAACACACTTTTCTGGGTTCAGGCAGACTTGATATTCTCTACATTTGTCAAAGATTTGTCTGAGTTCAGGAACATGGGTTTGTCTAATGTTGGAATGAGCACAAAGATCATCAACATAGACCTCTAAGTTGTTTCCTCAGGAATTCTTTAAATACATGACACATTAGCCTCTGAAAAGTGGCTGGCGCATTGGTGAGACCAAAGGGCATTACTCTAAAAGCAAATATGCCCCACTCTGTGGCAAAAGCCATCTTATGCTGATCTTCTGGAGCAATGGCTACCTGATTGTAGCCCAAAAATCCATCAAGGAAGCTGTACACTTCCTTGCCTGCTACTCTTTCTAGTAGATGCTCCGTGATGAGAAGTGGATAATTATCTCGGATAGTGGCTGCATTAACCTTCTTCAAGTTAATGCACACACGTAGCTTTCCATTCTTCTTAGGCACCACTACAATGGGGGATACCCACTCAGTGTGCTCAATTTCATAGATAAATCCAGCTTCCACAAGTCTATCTATCTCCTCCTTGATCTTAGCAGCATAATTACCGTTATATGTATATGGCTTTTGCTTAGAGGGTTTAGCATCTGAGGTCATGGGAATAGTGTGTGAACATATGTCAGGGTCCACACCTTTCAAATCCTTGTAGCTCCAAGCGAATACATCTCTGTATTCTCTTAGCAAGGCTATCAATTCATACTCCTCCTCCTTGGTGAGGTCGTGTCCTATGTAAGTGCATCTTTCTTCTCCTTCTTCTATGGCTACCACTACTTTCTTGGTGGTTTCTTTGTTATCATAGGCCTCTCCCGATTGCACCTCATGTATAGGCATTCTCACCATGACTCTTCTATCGTCTATCTCATACTTTTTAAAGTGTTCACGGACCTCAAACAAAGATTCTTCCTCCTCAGGTGTGACTTCTCTCTTCTTTCTTTTCTTACCTTCATTCTTGGTAGTCACTTGTGTGGTTAACCTCACATCATTTATAAGTTCTCCATGTCTCTGAGGATAAGCTTCCACTTCCTAGAAGTACTCTTCATCTGATGCAAAAGGTGGGTTCATAATGATTGACTCTAGATCGGAGTCACTCGCATCCTCAAATGCATCAGGGCTAGGTTCACACTCTTCTAAAATTGCCTCTCCCATGATTGGCTCTATGGAGAAGACTGAAATGTCATAGCCATCCTCATCATAGTGGGGTGTCCATTGTTCTTCATTGATGGCTACATCCATTGTTGCTAGAATTTCTGCCCAGCTGTGAGGTTCAAATTCTTCGTCCGGAAATACTACAGGTGCATAGGCTGGGTCTTGAATTGATCTATGTGTTTCCTTCGCACCTACCTCTCTGGCTTTTTTCCTCTTCTCTTCTTCTACTGCTACTTTGCACATCCATAAGTGGGTATCTTCATGCATCCATGAGGATCCTGATCCTATGGAATGCACCAATTCCGTATCATCTTTGGCTCTATGGATGGGGTTCCATTGGATAGGAGGGACATCTCTATGAGAGTAGTCCTTGAGATTCACTTTGGTTGTAACACCTAAGTGTTGCAGGTACAAGGAATTGGTTCCCCAATCCTGTACCACTTGCAACTGTCGCATAAATGGTCTTCCCAAAATCATCTCATAGGCATGATTTTTGCTAAAGTCACATATGGCGAAGGTGTGCTCAAACTCAACACCACGTGTAGTGAGAGTTATTCCTTCTAGCAGCCCTAAGGGTCTCTCTATGTGACCGTCAGCCATCTGCAATTTCATCCTCGTGGGCCTGAGTGCTGGCTTGCCCCAATGCTTCCATAGGGAAGTGGTGGCAATTGCAACTCCTGCACCTGAGTCTAGAATGGCCTTGGTGGTGTATCCTTGATGGGTGATAGGAAGATATGTGTTTCCCTCTTCGCCCTCACTCATGTCTCCTATCTTGTCCAAGGGTATTTTTGGCACTGTTCTCTAGGATCCTACCTGGGAACGAGGTTTTGCTATCTCTGGTACTTGTTTGGCTACATGTTTCCATAGCTTTGGCCTAACCTTGAGTAGTTCTTCTAAAGTGAGATTGCACTGCACCTTAGTGTTCTTCACTACCTCTGTGTTCCTAGGTATGACTGAATCTTCGTTTCTTACCATGACTGTGGGTGCTCTCATACAAGTGGACTTTGCTTCCCATGGGCCTGTGAAATGGGGTAGTTCCTATAAAGAATTAGACTCGAAGTCTAATCTCTCTTGAGATTGGGCACTCTCTTGCTCTGCATAAATGGAAGGAAGGTCGTGTGGGAATTGATCGTGTGTGTCATCCACAAGTTCAATGGGAGGAGGAACTTCACTCTCTTTAGCCCATTTCTCTTCTTGAATCTCTCGCAAGAATTCTGGTGTGTATCGATTCATAGAAGAAGAGGTGTCTGGTTCAGTGGAGTTAGGCACATAAGCTTCCTTGGGAGGAATGCTTATTCTATCACTTGCCTTCTCCTTAGCCTGGGAGTTGGCTCCTTTTCCAAACTTTGCAATTAACATCTCCAATCTGTCTAACAGACCATCAAAATGCAATGGTGTTCTAGTGGAGCTAGAGCAAGTGAAAAGGCGACTGGTCTCAAACATGGCTTGAGCCAATTCCACCATCTTGGCACACAACTTAGTTCGTTCAAGCTCTAGGGTAACATCTTTCATGATCCGTTACATTTGGTCCTTCTTGGATCCTGGCCTGATATGCTCTGAGCATCATATCTATGTCTTCGTGAGTGGGATCTGCTAAAACTGATCCTACTCCGGGTGGTGGGTGGGTTATGTGTGGTGGATTAGATGGTTGAGGAATGGAGGGTGAAGGGGATGGTAGTGGTGGGGATGTGTGAGAGTACGTTTGAGATGTGATTTCTATGATTTTGGCTTTGGTTTCTCGTAGTCTTTCCTCAAGTTCGCTCATCTTTTTTGCCCATTGCCTTTTCATACGTTCACGGCTATCTCTCCAAGCTCTTGTTCTCTTCTTATTCTGACTCTTAGTCTCGCTAACCTCCACATTCTTTTCCTGGCCTAAGTCTTGGTTTTGTTGCAACGCTTGAGCTCTAGTGACCACTTGTATTGGCGTGGTGGACGTGACGCTTCCGGTAGAGTCTACTACTAACCCAATAACATTGATAGGAGTAATTTTTGGCATATTATTGGGATTCTTTGGAAATCTCGTAAGAGATGCTCTTTTCCACAATCTGTACAAAAGCCTTGGATTGCCATTGACTGGGGTTGTGTAGGTGGAGGTAAGGGGCAATCGCGAATGAGGTGATCTCCCTGACATCTGTAGCATGGTCCTCTAGGGAATGGGGGTCTTACTTGCCTAGGTTGAGGTCTAGTGTTGGGATTTGTGTACATGAGATTTGCATATTCTGGCTCCCAACTAGGTTCACTTGGCTCTTCAGTGTAGTAGGACTCACCATGTTCAGGAGATTGCATGTAGTAGGCCTGGGGGCTATCTATATGTGTAGAATCAAAGCTATGGTCGCTTGGGTCACTTTCTGACAACAATGGCGTTACTGGCACTATGGCTCTATTCAGGTTCTCTTCTGCAGCTGCGTACTTTACAGGAATTACATTAGTTGGGGCAGGGGGTTATTGTGCTAACACAGGCTGAGGCTTTTGTTGGTTTTGGTATTGTGGGTGGTAGGTTTGGTGAGGCCTAGCATACTGTTGCGGTGGGTACTGGTTTTGGTACCTGTCCTGTTGAGGGTATGATTGTGGGTACGTCTGCCTAACTACTTGCTTATTGTAGGGGCAATCTTGTGCAGTGTGATTGGTGTACCTCCGTTCTATGGTGCAGTATTGACTACTGGGATTCACTTGGGGTTGAGCCATGATGGGACATACGTTCACCATATGGTCACCTCCGCAAGTGTAACATCTTTTCACAGGGGCAAATCTTGGAATCTGCTTGCTAGAGACACCTAATTTCAGAGCTACCTTTTCTGCTAAATCCTCAATTGATGTGGATTGTGAGGAAATGAGGCTACTAGAACTATCTGAATCTTTATAGATTTTTGAGAGCTCTAATTCCTCCCCTAGGTTATCCTCAATGTCGATGCACATGCGTACACACTCTTCTATGGTCCTAGGGTCTTTCAAGTACACATATGACCTCAGTTTGGTACTTAACAATCCATCCAAGAATAAAGCCACTTGTTTGGCTGGCATGGGTAACTCACGCACAGGGCATCTCTCCAGATATTGCCTAAATCTTCTTCCTGCAAGTCTCATGGTCTCTTGAGGGGTCTGCTTGAAGCTATGTATCAATGAGGAAGTATTATGCCTTATCCCACTCTTAGAGAATTCCGTGATGAAAGCCTCCAAGAGTTGGTCTATGCTCCTAAACTGTCTCTCATTCAATGGTTGAAACCATGTAAGGGCTGTGTTCCTAAGGGTTAGACCAAAGGCATTATACTGCGTGAATAGTCCTCAACTTGTTCAGCTCTCAAGACTTGCCTAAACTCAGCCACATGATCATATGGGTCTCCTGTGCCATCGAAGTAGTTCTTCATGGACTTAACTAGCTGGGTAGGTCTCAAAGTCCTCGTGTGCTCTCTAGGTCTTGGTAGAGGGAATTCATCCACATTCCTTTGGTTCCTTGGAGCTCTAAGTACCTCAGGTTCCCCTCTATTTGTTTCCGTTCTCGTTCTTTCTCTGCCCCTCGGTTGGCAAAGCTTACCTCAGGTCTATCTCTACTTCTGTCTCTCTGAGCTCCATGAGCTTGGGATGTTCCAGCTCTTGGGTGACCAAAGGACACATTAGACCTAGGTTGGGGGAAAATAAATTCACCTTTCCAAGTGTAAGCATGCCTATCATGTTATGTAACCACAAAGATCCGTTCTGATGCATTGTCTAGGTAAGTCACTTTGCCTGGGCTATCCGGGTCCTTGAACTCATATATCATGATTGTTCCTACCTCATTTGGCTGATCAGATTTATACCTCCAAAAGGCTTCATCAGTCTCTTGGTTCAGGAGCAGATCTATACTCTTATTGTCCTGGGGAACCCACTTGGGATTAAGGATTCTAGTAAGAACAAATTTTCCTCGAGGGGTCCTCGGCTCTCCTCCTATGTTCCCTTGCTCTAGGTCACCTATGTCCATCTCAGGGATCACATTCCAGAATTCATCTATCCTGTCTGGGTGACTAGTGACTACATATATGGTTCCTTCTTTGTCCAAGTATGCTCCGTTTTCAAACTTGACTGCTGGGTGTTCCAGTCCAATGGATTGATCTAGGTTTTTGATTTGTACCACAATTTTGGAAGGAAAAACATGGAGAACTTATGTGCATGTTCTCCATTATGGATGAGTAGAGCAATTGAATTCAATAGAATCTCTTTTAAAGGGAAAGGGAAAGTGGAATAGATTCCACTACTAGAGCACTTTTCCTTAGAGGAGATTACAGAGAGAGACATAGAGAGAGTTTCACTTTCTCATTTTGGTTGTCTAGATAGAAGTGGCACTTTTCTATCAAAGACAAGAAGGAGATCAGTTAATCATGATGATTAGATTGAGTCTCACATGGAGACTCTAGAGAGAAGTAGTTATGATGTTCCAGTGATGGTCCTTGACTAGATGAGACGATCTAGTTATTGATATTAGTGAGACTGGGAGTTGAGTATGACTCTTCTCTTTAGGGTTTCTAGGAGATAGGGAGATATCTAACCTATTGAGGTACCAAACTCTTAGTTGATGTTACATCATGAGCATGATGTATAAACATCAATCAAGAGGATGGATACTCAGGGATTATCTGAATCTCAAAGGGGATGCTTTTGCATTCATATGGAAAACTAAAGGGAATATAATATTTTTGAGTTTGCACTAGTGCCAATAGATGCTCTTCCAATAGAACTTAGTCCAAAGGTAATGGATGAAAAACCATAGACTATTACTTCCGAGTACACTCAAGGTTAGGAAGACATAGATTGGTATGAGGGCAATCTATCATTTAGTCTTAGATGGGTTTGAAGTCACTTGTTATGGGACTTTATTCTATATTTTAGAGGATTATATGGTTTATTATCTCCATTACGCTATGGTCAAGCCTATAAGCTTGGCACTTTACACTTGCTTCTCATACTATTACTCCATAGAGGATACATCACATGGACTTAGGTCATTTTGATGATGATATACATCATGGGAGTGATAGTTTGGAAGTGGACAGTATTGCAAGAGAACAGGGATTATGACCACCACGTGCTAGAGGGATGACTCTCCTCCCAACCAAATGCCTCTATATATAGCTCCCTCCATGGGACTGCCTTCTTGGGCAGGTGGATACTAGCCAGCCATGTGTCGGCCATGTAACTGCATGTGCGCCAAGTGTTCAGTTAACTCGAGTTAACTCAAGTGGATGCTTCTAGAAGGATCTAGATCTCCTTGGGTAAAATACTCTCCCCATGTCCCCCATGGGGATTGAACCCAAGACCTCCTCCTTCACATCCTTGAGACTTAACCACTAAGCTAAGTGGATCACTTGTTCACAAGAGCACAAGACCTCCTAGTAAGTCTAAACTCGAGATCTTTGGTCATACACACGGATGACCAAACGGTGTCCGATTTCAGGTCTATCTGAACCGGCCAGACCCTTGGATCATAGACTTACTTTATTACATTCTTCCCCCCTTTGAAAATATTTTCGTCCTCAAAAATAGAGCTATATACATACTGTAGGCAACCCCCGAGCCTCATGTTCTAAATGTTGGGTGTGTGTAGAAGTGTGAGAGACACACGAGAAGCACACACAAAGAGCACAAACGCAGCAAGACACACGGAGAAGACGATGGCTGGAATAGCTCTCTCTATTGATCGATGAACTAAACTTAAGTAAGAGCTGAATAATATCCCTAAGTACAAAGTACCACCACATATGAGAGTATCAAGTATGTGGTAACATGGGGAAAAAACCTCTAGCCAGCACTAGAGTAAAAAGTGCCCATGTATAGGGAAAAGGTTCACATCAAAGCTACACGAGGAACACATAAGTGTAACAAACCCCCCTGGAGCAAATGATGTGAACACATACAGAGAGTGACAGATCAGCCCCACAAGGTAACAAGCCTAAAGCTTTGCGAAAAGCTTCAAACTTTTCTCGTGGAAGAGCTTTGGTGAATATGTCTGCCACATTATCTTGTGTAGGCACATATACCAAATCAATATCTCTTGCATGAAGGCGCTCTCTCACATAGTGATAATGCACCTCAATATGTTTGGTCCGTGCATGAAACACTGGGTTTCGTGCAACAGCCAAAGCACTCTGACTATCTGTGAGAATATGCGTAGCAGCATCAATCTCCATGCAAAGACCCATCAATAGGCGTCTCAGCCATATACACTCCACTGTAGCTGTGAAAACTGCCCTATACTCAGCTTCACAACTCGATGTCGCCACTGTAGGTTGCTTCTTACTCAACCAAGATATGCATGAGTCTCCAAGGAAAAAGCAATTACCACTAGTGGACATGCGAGTATCATAACAACCAGCCCAATCACTATCTGTAAAAGCATGCAAGCATGGCTGAACATCTCTGCCATAAAAGAGACCTAAGCTCAAAGTGCCTCGAAGATATCTAAACACACGTTTCACCGCTTGCCAATGCTTAGTGCCAGAGCTATGCATGAATCGACTCAACTGGGAAACTGCATACTGTATATCTGGCCTTGTGTTGCATGCATATATAAGACATCCCACAGCTTGCTGATAAAGAGAAGTATCAAATGCATCACTGGAATCCTCAACCGAGAACCTGAATCCTATCTCAACTGGCGTGAAAACTGGCTTACAATCCTCAAAGTCAAAATGCTGAAGTAGTTTCTCAACATACTTTGCTTGATGCATAACAATTCCCCCCTCAACGGATACAAACTGGATGCCAAGATAGTAGCTCAAAAGACCAAGATAAGTGACATGAAAAGTATGCTGCAAATCAGCCATAAGAATGTCAAGTTTTGCATCACATGACCCAGTCAAGAGTATGTCATCGACATAAAGAACAAGCACTATAAGATCAGCCCCATTTTTGCATACATAGAGTGTGCTTTCAATCAGACAACATGTGAAGCCAAGAGCAATCAAGTGCTTATGTATTTTGTCATACCATGCACGTGGAGCTTGCTTGAGACCATACAAGGCTTTATGCAAGCGACAAACCATATGCTCTTTCCCTTTCATAGCAAATCCAGGAGGTTGCTTCACATAGACCTCTTCTTGCAAATCTCCATTCAAGAAGGCTGTTTTTATGTCCAATTGATGCACTTTCCAACCTCGATGGGCAGCCAATGCAACCACGGTACGAATGGTAGTCATGCGTGAAGTAGGTGCAAAAGTTTCCTCATAGTCAATGCCATATTGTTGCGCATATCCTTTGGCAACCAATCTAGCTTTGTAGCGATCAATGCTACCATCAGATTTTCTCTTAATCTTGTAAACCCACTTTGTACCAATGGCATTCTTTCCTTTTGGCAATTCACATAACTCCCAAGTACCATTCCTATGTATGGAATCCATTTCTGATTGCATAGCACTCATCCATCGTGGATCGTCACATGCATCTTCAAAAGAAAGTGGCTCTTCATTACATGTTGTAGCAATAAGAGAATAATCCACAAAATTACTTGATGCATGGTGAGAGCTTGACCTTGTTCTACCAAGTAAAGGTGCACTCAATTTGCTGTCCTGCAAAGTTTGTTTCAGCCACTTTGGCATAGATTGTGCACTCTTGATAGACATGCGTTCATTATGTAAAACATCTTCAATATGTACATCATGCGTGGGCTAAATTTCATGCTCAGTTTCAGCCATATTTTGTCGCATATGTTCAGCCATATGTGGCTGGAAATTTCCAACAGTTTTGATATTTTTTGGCTGAATTTTTTCAGCCATGTTTGGCTGAAAATTATCCACATTTTCAGCCCTATTTGGCTGGAATTTTTCAGCCCTTTGGACCTCAGTTGGCTGGTCTACATGGCCATAGTCAAGCGCACCATTTTGGAACAAAGGCATGAGTGTATCGAACACATCTTGTGAGCTAACTGTTGGCAGTTTTTTGCATTCAAGTAGAGGGAAAACTGAATTTTCAGCAAATACCACATCTCGGCTCACAATAATTGTGTTCGTCAATGGATGGTACAACCGATATCCCTTACTTTCAGCACTATAACCAACAAATATACATTTCTTTGCCTTGTCATCAAGTTTGTGACGTTGTTGTGATGGCACAAGAGCATATGCCAAACAACCAAACACACGCATATGACTAACCATAGGCTTATGACCATTCCAAGCCTCATAAGGAGTGATGACTCTCAATGCTTTTGTAGGGCAGCGATTCAACACATAATTTGCACACATGACCGCTTCCATCCAAAATTTATGAGGAAGATGCTTTCCTTTAACCATACATCGTGCCATTTCAAGTAGAGTTCTATTTTTACGCCCGGCAACACCATTTTGTTGAGGTGTATATGGCACCGTACATTGGTGTGAAATACCTCTTTCACGAAGAAAAGCATTAAACTCATGTGACATGTATTCACCACCACGATCCGTGCATAGAGTCAAAAGCTTTTGTGAAGAAAAATTTTCAGCCATAGCTACAAATGCTTTGAAGCAAGAAAATACCTCATTCTTTGCTTTCATAGGAGACACCCATGTATGGCGAGTAGCATCATCAATGAAGGTAACAAAATATACATGCTTCCCAAAAGATGGAGCCTTGACGGGACCACATACATCACTATGAACAAGTTGCAATTTTCTTGTAGTGTGTGTGTGACTATCTTTTGGAAAAGAAGCACGATGCATTTTTCCAAGAATGCAACCTTCACATGCATGCTTTTCAATGGACTCAAGTGTAGGCAAGCCAATAACCATGTCCTTCTTTTGCAAGTAGAGCAAACTATTGAAGTTTAAATGACCAAAACGAGCATGCCAAAGCTCCATTTCAGCCATGGAAGAAGTATGAGCAACTAAGGCATTCGAGGCAGCCCTCTTGTATGTATCCATGCGATACAAACCATTACATAATGTACCGGACATCACGATAACATCGCCATTGCTGAAATCATGAACCATACACTTATCATCAACAAAGTGTACATGAAGTCCAGCTTTGGCAATCAACGGAACTGAAATTAAGTTCTTCTTGATACCAGGCACATACAATGCATTTTTCAAGAGAATCACACCTCCATTTGCAGTCGTAAGCTCAATTTCTCCTACTCCAATGATAGGATAAGAGGCATTGTTTGCACACACCACATGTCCTCCTTTAGGTGCATCTTTCAAAGAGGCAAAAAATCTTTTGCATGATGTTATGTGCTTTGAAGCACCACTATCAAAGAACCAATCTGAATCAGCCTCACTCACAACCATACATTTAAAATGTAAAGAAGCATCATAATGACATGTAACAACACATGCCCAAAAATCTTGAGCCATGTTAGCTTCATCATTCTTTGCATTTGCTGAATTTTCAGCAATAGACATGCCCGATTCCTTCTTCTTTTCATTGCGTTTAGCAAGCTTTCTACACTCATCAATAGTATGACCAGCCTTCCGGCAATATTTGTATCTCTTCTTCTTTTGCAAATCACCATCATTAGAGGAATGAGTGGAAGAGGAAGCTTGAGGCTTTGGTTTTGATGAACCAAAAGCTGAACCATACTTGCTTTTCCCCTTTTGTGAGATAGCAAGTGCTTGCGTTCCTTCAATCAAACCACTACTATTCACTCTAGATTGCTCTTCTTGCAAAAGAAGAGACACAACCTCATCAAATGCATACATATTAGGATTTCCTTTTGCAACCAAACGAAGTGTAGTAGCAAAGCTTTGAAGAGATTTCGGTAATCCTTTCAACAATGTAGAAATGAGTGATGCATCTGGAATGATCTCATCTATGTTTGCCAATTTCTCTTTCAAGTCCTTGATGCGTGTCACATACACATCCACTGACTCATTTTCAGCCATACATACATCCTCAAGTTGCTTCCTCAAGTATGCAACACGTGCTTCATTACGCACGGCATACAAAGAAGCAAGAGTGTCCCATGCCTGTCGTGATGTAGAACATGACCGAATGTGTGGAACTATATGACGCTTCACTGAAGGCGCAGTCAAAGCATGAGCTTGAGCATCTTTTCCATCCCATCTAAGCTGCTCCTGTGTAGGTGGAGAAGGAGAAACCACAGTACTCGAAGAAGAAGCTCCATCTGTGACAGTAAACTATGAAGTAGAAGCACCTGGCGGTCTTCGATCTACATCTGCCACTATGTTCCAAAGTTGTTTTGCAACAAGAACATGCTTCATCATGTAAGACCACATCGGATAGTTGGTCCCATCAAGCTTATCTTCAGCTTGAAGCATGCCAAACAAGTCATTGCTGCCAGCCATTTCACTAAGGAACAAGAATGTGACAAAATCTTCACTTCGACGAAAACTGAAATGAGTGCTGAAATTTCAGCTCATAAATCGTCACTCTAATGGCGGTTCTGACTGCACGAATGGCTTCGAAATGGGGGTAAAACCCTAGTGCGCCTGCTGGAAATGTTTCTGGGCTGCTGAAATTCACACTTCTATGCTCCGAAGTCGATTTGCACTCTTAAAGTGCGCGCGCGCCGCGACGCGAAAAACCAAAACTTGAGAAGAAGCTTAACCTGCTCTGATACCACTGTTGGGTGTGTGTAGAAGTGCGAGAGACACACGAGAAGCACACACAAAGAGCACAAATGCAGCAAGACACACGGAGAAGACGATGGCTGGAATAGCTCTCTCTATTGATCGATGAACTGAACTTAAGTAAGAGCTGAATAATATCCCTAAGTACAAAGTACCACCACATATGAGAGTATCAAGTATGTGGGGGAAAAAACCTCTAGCCAGCACTAGAGTAAAAAGTGCCCATGTATAGGGAAAAGGTTCACATCAAAGCTACTCGAGGAACACATAAGTGTAACACTAAAACTGGAAGAACATGGTCATGTTCTAAAACTGAAGAACATGTCTCATCTCTATGGTGGCGTCCCTGCCCAAATGATTCAAAACACTGTATCATTTTGCACTTTGATGAACTGGACAAAGTACAAACTAGTGAAAGGATAATAAGGGTGGATCTAAACAAATCCCTTGCCAATGCAAAGTTTCTGGATGTGCAATCTAGGCACAAACATGTGAACTAGGTGGATTCAAATTACTGGTCCATTTCTAGGCATAACTAGTGCATGGACTTAGTAATGAAGGTGGGATTCTTATCCCTTGCAAGACTTTGAGAACTCTTGATTCACTTGAATTTGTTTTGGAGAAGTTGAAGTTTGGTTTTCCCAAACATCTAACTTAGATGTTTGTTCAATGGTTTACTTTGATCAATAGTTACTTGATTTTTTTTCACCCGACTAGAGGACTACTTTGTCCTAATGAGTTTAAAAATCCTAGGTAAACTGTAAGAGAAAGTTACCATTTTCTTTGAGTCAACCATACTATAACTTGCCCAATACAAATTTGCAATGAAATTTGTCCAACTTAGGACAGTTTTCTCAAAGACTAGTTTTTCGCTAAAAGTTCTTGAGAATTCTCAATCTATTGAGTGATTCCTAACTTCTCTATTTTAGAGTACATTGGACTCTAGGAAATCATTTATGCTATTTAACTTGAAGCAAATTCAAATAAATAATTCCACTTAGACTTCTTATCTTTTGAAGATTGAAAAGGTTCTTTGTACATAACATCTATCTAGGATGTTTTAATTTAGTTATCTAGTTCTAACCAGCCAACCCTGGACTTTTGCAAAAGGAAGCAGATACCATATCTGAGCCAATTCCAAAAGATTTGAAAAGCGAAAAGAATTAACTGAAACTCAGTACAACAAATTCAAACTTCAAAGACACGTAAGCTCGTTATGAGTCAAAGTCTAGATGACTCGGGACTTTAACTTCTCAAAGATCTGTTTCAACAGGGTATTGAAGCATTTTCTCTATTTTTAAGAGAAATAAACTCAATTCTCAAAAAGATTCAAAGCAAATCCAAAAACATCATCCAACCACAAGATACTATTGTGGTAACCAACATCATTGTGTCGACCCACTGAGGTTCTGTTGATAAGTTTTATATTCAAATAATGCTTCACTTGAGACTAAGTTCAGGTCATATTCAGTCTTTCTGACTCCTTACTAGGAATGCAATTCTTGTGCATTTCTTTTGAGTCAAAAGAGTGAATTTACCAAGTTACATTAGGAACTTGGTGCTTGACTTAGTCTTTTAAATCCTTAGTTAAAAACATCAACTCAAAGTCAAAGTCCAACTTCTTTCAGAAATTTATGAAATATTTTTTATTTAACAACACTTTATCTTGAAGTGTTTCAAGAAGATCTTGGAAGTTACTTACTTCATATCTTCTGATTTCTTGATCTTGAAGTTTTCTTGAAATACTAATTTTATCCTCCTTGAAAAACTCCTTCTTTGAAGTTTTAATTCCCTTGAGGATCAAATCTAACTTCAAGATCCAATCTAGGACTAAAAGATAATTATTAACTCACGGTCTGATGTCCCATACCATCTTTCCTACATCAATCTGAGTATAAAATCTGGTGTCCCATACCACCCTATTTTATATTCACATTAATGTGTGAGTGAATATTATCCTTAAGTCTAAACATTTCTTGATAGAGTACCTTTTCACTTCAACTCTTTACGAGAATTTTGAAGTTTCAGGCATTATCTCTAACTAGATTTTCTAGGTTTTGATCCCTTCACATGATCGTGTCACAATCTTGTGCTTTCCTTTGGGAACTTGAAAAACCATTTGATGGAATATCCATCCTTCTTTGTTAGGGTTTTCAAGTAAAAACCAATCAGAATTCCAAGTACTTGAATTTTTCATAGATTCAAGCTCTATTGATTTATCCTTGACCTATTTGTAGTGACAAGAGTTTTTTAACTTCTTGTCTTTAGATTCCTTCTTTACTAATGCTTTAGGTAACTATCTCGACCGAGACTTTTATAGGAATCTCTCTACTGCTTAAGTCTAAGCATCCGCTCATGCTCTCTGGATTTGTACCACAATCCCTTTAAGGGTAGGCAAACATTTAAGTTTTACCTTTCACAGACTTAAGTACCGTCTTCAGTGTTGCAGAATACATTCTTGGAATTGCTTCATGCTCTTTAAACTTGGAACAGCTTACTTCTTTTTTCCATTGGATAAATGGAACTTGAGTGAATAAATCCTAAAAGGAATTTTATTTCCAATACTTGGAAAATCTATAAAGTAGTTCCAATCACATGTTCTTGGGCAATCATGGCCAAGCTTGATCAAGTTTAGTTGATCTTGTGACTAAAATAAAGAATAACTCTTTATAATTAAGATCTCCTGAACTATCAAAAAGCTTCTTTGCTTACCCGTGGGATTTTTTAGAGATCTTTTCCTGAACTTCAGTCCAAGCATACACTGATACCTCTTAGATTCCAAAGCTAAGAATCTTTGATATACCTTTAGGTTATATCACTATTTGGACTTAAATACCAATACTAGTGGTTTGGGAATTATTGGGAACTACTTACTATTAGATTTTTCTTGAAAGATTCTAGTCTCACATCTAGGGAGATTTTTCTTTCAAGAACTTTTAGATACCTGTTAAGGAATCAGTAACACTAAGCCAATGATTCATCTTGGAATCTTTTGCTTTCCAGTCCAATGATTCATCTTCGAATCCTTAGTTTTACGGGAATCTTCTCTCTAAAAGAAATATTGACTATTGAAAAAGAACAAGACTTAAGGCTTTATTGCTTGTCCAAAAGATATTTCTTTTTAATCTAGGGATATAGTTAAACAGATTGTTTCCTTTATTATTTTAACTTTTAGGAAGTAGCTTAATTCCTAAAGATTACTGTGACTTGGGTTTCTTCTTTAAGCTTGAATTAGCTTATACAAAACCAAGCATACTTTATATCTTGGCAAAACATCTATATCTTAAAGAAGTTTTGCCTTCTTCATCTTTCGCCAAAATATCCATAACTAGTAGATGTTTTGCTCTTATCTATCCAATCCATCAATTTCTATCCCAATTGATGGGTATGTCTGTTCTTGGAAATATGTGCTTAATAAGAGGTCTAAGCTATCATTTTTCCAATGGCTTATCTCTTTATACACCTTTTATTAGAACATCATCATCCCTTGGTCCTATCATATATTATGAATTTATGTGTATTTTGGGAAGAGTTCATGAATCAACTAAGATCCTCTACTTGGAAAGTCTGCCTTCCCAAAAATAAATTCATCTTGAACATGGTAGGAGAATGATCTCATGTGTGGAATAGAAGGCTTGACTATTTCATTTCAGTGTTTTCTCTTTTAGAAAATATCTCAATTCCTAAAAGTCAGTTACCGAGGTCTCATCATGAAATACGAATCTTGAAACCACAAAGAAATTTCTTAGAACTTTCAAAATCTTCTAAATAGAAGAGTTCTTCCAAAGTTTCCATGTTTTCATGGCCCTATGCATCATTACCAAAGATGCAACACATGAACGAAACACAAATCTATTGAACGTCAAAGTTCAATTTGTATTTACGTTCATCGATTTGGTTGTTGAGTTCCATGGAATCGAAGAGTGCTCATGGAACTTGGAAATATAGCTGAAGTTATCATCTAATCTTGGGATGCTTGAGAAGTTACATAAATTACGTAACTAGTCAACTAAAGCTTATTTGCATGACTTTCTAAATATCACCTATATTTAGAATAATCATTATAAGCTTATCTTCATGACTCCCTAAGTACACTCGGGACTTAGAGTCATCATACATCGCAATAAGTTTGCAAGTAATTAAATTTTCTTGGTCATCAAGAAAATTTAATACTTAACTTTTCTCCTAGTGCCTACTTATACCTAGTAAGACATCAAACATACTTAATTGTCATTAAGTATTTTATTTTTGATAACAGAGTATCAACTTGGGAAGGAATTGACTAGTTTCTTGAGCTGCAAACTAGATAGGATTAAGTGTAAAATAATGAAAACAAGATAAATCAAGCATTAAGGCCAAGTAGAAACTGGGAAATACTTAGCTTTGATCATAGCTTCATCCATCCTTTGCCATTAGGGGATGTGTGGATGATGCTACACTTGAGGCTTGAGATAATAGCCAAATCAATGAGAGGCAATCAACTCAACTCTACTGATTCAAATGTACTACCATTATCCATTGTGCCAAAGGTTCGATATTATAACTATTGAAGCATTCTCATCAATTGGCAGAGTTTAAATAGCAATCTTGCACGGAAGACTGAACCCGAAGGTTCTGTGTTCGATTCCGGACTCTTGCACTTTTGCCTCTGATGTATAGGCTTCTACAACGCGTATAGAATCCGTATTTGTTGACTTTGGCAGTAGAACAGTAAGCATAATCGACTTGATGCTCTGGATAGAAGATAGCCTTTGTTATCAGCAGGTTATGGGTTTGATCCTAGCTAGCTTCAGGAGTGGAGAACCATTTCCTTTTTTGCCTCGTGGGTTCAAGCCCTGTCGTGATGAGGAAATTTCTAGCAGAAATGAAGCTTGCGATTATCGCTAAAGTATTGATGGGTTGATTTACAGGCCACGGGTTCGATTCATGAATGTCGTCAGAGACAATTCGCTCTTTTGGCTTATGAGAAAGCTTTCAGGGGCAAAAATGAAATAGATTTCAGCAGTCGGCGCGTAGCCTCGGTCTAAATCCCTCCTTGGTGCGAGATCAAGACCCGCAAGCTGCTCTTTTCTTTTGCTCTGTTATGATAGCGTAGAACTCAGTGCAGAACTTAGAATTGATACAACTTTTGATGTAAAACAAGCCACGCAAGCGGCATGGATTCATGGCTATGAGAGCGCTTCCTCTATCAACAGGTTGCAGGTGCGAATCCTGCTTTCGAACACAGCGAGATGATTCCACTTTTGATAATCTCCTCCTTAAACTATGCCCACCAAGATGAATTCGGGATGGTACTTCTTCAGCGCACTCGCGAGCAAGAATCTATGAAGATGATAATGAAGCTAGTGATGAAAATGGTGATGAAGCTAATGGAGAGAAGCATGATGAAGTTCACTCCAAGGTCACCATGGAAGCTCTGATACCAATGCAAGAGAGCAAGGATTACGACCACCATGTGCTAGAGAGATGACTCTCCTCCCAACCAAATGCCTCTATATATAGCTCTCTCTAAAGGAGTGCCTTCTTGGGCAGGTGGATACTAGCCAGGCATGTGTTGGCCATGTAATTGCATGTGCGCCAAGTGTCCCAGTTAACTCGAGTTAACTCAAGTGGATGCTTCTAGAAGGCTCTAGATCTCTTTGGGAAAAATACTCTCCCCATGTCCCCCATGGGGATTGAACCCAAGACCTCCTCCTTCACATCTTTGAGACTTAACCACTAAGGTAAGTGGATCACTTATTTACAAGAGCACAAGACCACCTAGTAAGTCGAAACTTGAGATCTTTGGTCATACACACGGATGACCAAACGATGTCCGATTTCAGATCTGTCTGAACCGGCCAAACCCTTGGATCATAGACTTACTTTATTACAAATACATGGGAGATAGTGGGCACCATTCATACGGTTTCCCACCCTTGATATGATCTCTTATACTTCTTAAGCGGAAGGATACGGGGAAACAACACATAGAGATGACCATGTATATAGAGTACATGGAGTTCAGGGGAGTCCAAGCACTTTCTTCTACCATTATGGACATTTCATTTACTTTTTGGAGGACAAAAATGCTATTAAGGGGAAGGAAATGTCACAATAGTTAATGGAGTGACTCTCCTCTTAAGAGGAGAGTGCCACATGGCACTTATGGGTATCACACCTTTTATGGTAGATGAACAATAAGGAATCTCGAATGAGAGACTCACTCAAGGGATGGCTCGGGCATGGTCGGGCGGTACGAAAGAGAGCTTCTCTGTGTGTTTGCCTCACGAGCTTGTGTGCGGCATCTTTAGGAGCTATGGACAGCTTCAGCATCGATTGGCAAAAGATTTATTCTATTTAATAATGGTGGTCCCTACGGTGGCGTGATGTATGGATAGTTGAGCCATTCCTTGCACTGTGCGTTGTTCTGAACTTTAATGTTGAATGCTTTCCATGATCTACATCATGGAACTGGGCCATAACATGGGTTATAAATAATATGTAAAGGGGTATGATTCCATGTGCATAGTAGCCCTAGGTAGGTGTCCAAAAGATTCTCCGCCAGTTGGGTTGGAAAATATTTCCTTTATGTGCTACTGGTGGTAAGTTCTCTCGTTGGAACTATATAGCAAATGTTGGCATTTTTCACGTGACTCTCTGAATTTTTGTGTTATAATCCACCAAGATTACATAATAGGATCTGTATGTAATTTTGAGGTGCTAATCAATCGTCGGGGTGCTAGGTGTTGGAAGTATGTTGATTGTAGTACCGTTTCTTTGATTAGTCTCATTGCCTGATTCGACACCAATGTTTGATCTTCATGGGTGCATCCCATATCTTCGACTTGCTTTAACCACGGTGGTCATGGGGCTTCAAATGTTTCTTGGCCTTCATCAGTTACTCTCCCACCAGGAATTGGTTGTGGTTCGTAGTCGTCTTCAAAAGTTTGTTCTACTAGAATGGATGTTATTTCTTCTTCTATTGGGACCTCTGGTGGGGATGGCGGTCTTTCGTATTGTAGGAGTCGTGTTTGTAATTCTTGAATTTTTTGTTTGAGTTCCTAGTATCAAGCTTTCGTTGTTGGTTTAGTTTATCCAATTCTCTTAGTCATGTGGCTCAAGTAGAGTAGCATAGTCTTCAAGGATAATTTTGATGTTTTCTGGGGTCACAACTTGAAATTTGAAGGGATTGATGGGTGCCCTAGGTGTGCTCTCGATGGCTCCCTCTAAATTATCTTGGTTCTGGAGTTGAATACATCGATTTTCCTCTTAATCTGTTGCAAGGTGTCATTTTAGTAGTGTCATAGAGCGTTGGAGTTTTGAGTTGCATTCCATCTGGGTTTGTAAATGGATTTCCACCACTTGGATCGCATCTTGATCTACATTCTGTAATTGATGCTATGAGCCTCCTGTTGTCACGAGGAAGGAGACAAGAAAGAGAGCTCACACACACACTCTCACTCTCAAGAAGAAGCTCACTCTTCTTCTTCTTCTTCTTCTATTACATAAAAAGGAATGACATTGTACAAGAATGACCTAAAACAAGAATACAACTACTGCAATATATAAAGACTAGTACATAAGGAAAAACCTAATGTCTGCGAATGAGTGAGCTGGCAAGAAACAAATGTGCAATCACTCTCGATTGCTAAATCTAATAAATCTCAAGAAGTGTCCCTGACATATACCGGCATGACCACTATACATGTCAGAGAAATGAAAGAAGTGATATGTGTTATCCTAGATCATCACATGTTGAGCTTGATATCTCAACACTCCCCCTCAAGCTCAATGCCATGTCCTCTAATCCAAGCATCTTCTGAAACCTCTTCAGCTTCTCTGCCCCAAGTGCTTTAGTGAAAATATCAGCAACCTGCTCATCTGTTCTCACATAAACAAGATCAATATCACCTGCTAATACCTTCTCTTTGATGAAGTGATAATGTACCTCGATATGCTTTGTTCTAGCATGAAATTAGGGTTTTGTGCTAACTGTATGCTGCTAAGATTATCACAATATATGGTGATAGGCTTTTGCACTTCTAGACCTAAATCTACAAGTAGCATCTCTAGCCATGATGCCTCACATGCTTCCATTGCAGCACCTCTATACTCAACCTTTGTACTCGACAAAGCAATAGTGAGTTGCTTCTTCCTGCTCCATGTAATAGCTACACTCCCAAGTGAGAATAGAAAGCCACTAGTAGATCTTCTATCTGAAATGCAACCAGTGCAATTTGCATCAGTGTATCCATGAACTTGCAAATCTATACCAGCTTCATAAAACAATGCATAATCCAAAGTAGCACTCACATAACGTAGAGTGCGCCTCAGAGCATCCAAATGTGGTTTCCTGGGAACCTGCATAAATTGACTTTCAAGTCCAATAGTATAGCTTAAATCAGGCCTTGTAATTGTGAGATATATAAGACTTCCCACAATTTTCCTGTACATAGTGGCATTTTTCAATGCTTCACCTGATGAAGTATCCAACTTGAAATTCTGATCTAATGGCATAGAAATTGGCTTACAATCAGCCATACCATACTTTTGCAGCATATTCAAGGCATATTGCCTTTGCGACATCCATATACCTATTTCTGTATGTATAAACTCAATGCCCAAGAAGTAGCACAGCACACCAAGATCTTTCATGTCGAATTCCTGCATAAGAAGTTGATTTACCTCTTTGATGTCTTCTTCATTATCACCATCTACAATCAAGTCATCAACATAGATAGCCAAAAGTGTGATGACATCATCACCCTTTATTGCATATAGTAAATGATCGGCATCACACATAGAAAACCCAATGGTGGTTAAGTAATCATCAATCCTTGCATGCCATGCACGAGGAGCTTGCTTCAGCCCATACAAAGCCTTTTGCAACCTACAAACATATTTTGAATGCCTTGAATCTTCATATCCTTGTGGTTGTTCCATGTATACTTCTTCCTGTAACTCACCATGTAAGAAAGCATTCTTCACATCCATCTGATGCAAAGTCCATCCTTTTGTTGTAGCTAATGCAACAAGTGTTCTGACAGTAGAAATTTTAGCTATAGGGTTGAATGTTTCCTCATAATCAATGCCATATGTGTATGCATATCCTTTTGCTACCAATCGTGCTTTGTACCTGCTTACGCTACCATCAGCGTTGTGCTTTACCTTGTAAACCCACTTACAGCCTATGGCTTTCTTCCGTTGCAGCAATGGAACCAGCTTCCATGTATCATTTCCATAAAGTGCAGCCATCTCCTCATCCATAGCCTTTTTCCAATTTGCATTTCCAATTGCATCTTCAAAACAGGAGGGTTCATCATCTTATATTACCTTTGTCATGTAGGCACAATGATGAGCCATATAATTGTCATATGTCAATTGTTGTACTAAATTCCGCATCCGCCAGATCTTCTTGATCTGGGTCACTTCTCCTTGTATCATATGCATGTGCTTTTCTTACTTCTGGAGTCTTCATAGAGGGCAATCCAAGTTCCTCACCAAGACTCTTTTCTGAACCGGTTGAATCTCCATCAACGTCTTCAAAACCTGCACATGTTTTACTACCATCCATGGATTTGAGTTGGAACTATTGCTTGGTGATGCATCCGGTCCACTCAAAACTTGAGATTCTTCACTTGACTTTTTAGCATCTTCTTTGTCATTTGGTTCAACATTCAATTCTTCTTTGGCATCTGCATAGAAGCTTGACATTTCATCACATACCACATCTTTGCTCACCTTCACCTATCGTGTGAGTGGGTTATAACATTTATATCCCTTTTGCTCAAGGGAGTATTCAATGAAGACACATTTTTCTGCTTTTGGATCAAGCTTCATCCTCAACTCATCTGGAACATGTACATATCCAATACAGCCAAAAACTTTCATATGTGATAAGTGTGGCTTTTTACCTGTGAACTTTTCTTCAGGTGTAACTTGATGTACAGTAGCAGTTGGAGTTATGTTCATAATGTATACAATTGTATGCACAATTTCTTCCCAATAACAATGAGGCATATTCTTCTCAGCCATCAAGGCTCTTGCTATTTCTGCAATATGTCTCTTTTTGTGTTCAACAACCCCATTCTATTGTGGTGTGTACCTACATGAAATCTTACGCCGAATTCCATGACTTTTAAGAAAGCTGCTGAACTCATTTGACATGTACTCACCTCCTCCATCAGACCTTAATGTTTGAATATATTTCCATGTCTGCTTTTCCACCATAGCTTTAAAATTTTGGAAGTGAGTGAACACCTCACTCTTCTCTTTCATGAAATATACTCACACTTTCTGTGTATGGTCATCAATGAAAGTAACATAAAACCTGCAACCTCCCATAGATGTGGTCTTTACAGGACCCAGAACATTTGCATGTACTATTTCTAGCACATTCTCACTAACATGCTCGTCATGTGGGAATGATGATCTTGACTGTTTGCCAAATTGACATGCTCCACATACCTTTTGCATCTCCGAAACCGTGAAATTTGGTAGCCCGTGAATGATCTCCTTTGACTGCAACAATTTCAGCCTTTGCAAATTTGCATGTCCAATTCTTTTGTGCAAGATCTCTATATCAGCAATAACTCCTCCACCTTTTGCAAACATGGCTTCATTCATTTTAGGAATTTTCACATTTAAGGTGAACATCCTACCCACTTTGTTTCCTTTGGCAATCAATCCTCCACCCTGTTTGTACTCTTATACATATAACCCATCAGCATTGAACTTGATTTGTAATCCATGGTCGACCATTTGTCCAATAGAAACCAAATTCTTTGTTATGTTTGGAACATGAAGCACATCAGTAAGATGTTTTACCTTCCCGACCTCCATAGAAAATGCTATGTTTCGTGTATGCTCGATAGGGTGCAATGTATCATCACTTGTTTCAACATATCTAGGAATTGGCAATTTGTGCAAACTACTAAACCATTTTGCATGAGTCTTCATGTGATTTGAAGCACCTGAATCAACATACTAGAAATTATCATTCGATTTTGAAACACCAATAGACATCATATTCATCATGTGATGATGAACCATGAACAGCTTCTCAGAATCATCTGCACTTGTGGATGCATAGTTGTTTTGCTTCCTTTTGTTATTTTGATTCTTCACCCTGCAATCACGTTCAAAGTGTCCAAGTTTACCACAATTCTAGCATCCTTTACTATCATTACCTAAATCATTTCTTTGGAAATTTTTGCAACCTCTTTGGCTCCCCCTACCTCGAAACTGTCCTCTTCCTCCTGCATGATTCTCTTGTTGACCTTGGTCTTGGTTACTATTTCCTCTTCCACTTTTAAAACCTCTACCTTTGCCTCTTCCTCTTCCAGAGTAGAATACCTACTCAGAAATAAATTTTCCTTGGGACTTTGAATCCTCACCAAGATTCTTTTCTTCAATAATCAACATAGATACCAGATCAGCAAAATTCGGAATATTTTCCCTAGTCTGTATAGAAGTTCTCAATTGCTTATATGCACCTCCTAAACCACGAAGGCACACTTCCACCTTATCATCATCATCTACATTCACGCCAATAGATGCAAGTGACTCACATATGCTTTTGATTTTCAGGGTGTAGTCACTTACCGACATGCTCTTCTTCTCCAATGTATGTAGCTCATTCTTGAGTGGCAATTTCTATGCCTTTGTATTCGTCTCATACAATGTGACCAAACTATTCCAAGCCTCTTTCGGAGTTTTGGCATCCTGTATGTGTCCAATCATGCTATCCTGTATGCTAATAGATAGCCAATACATTACCTTTCATGCTCCTTGATTCCATTCCTCATATGCTCTTAACTGCTCTACAATCTGATTCCTTTCTAGTATCTGTGAAGCATTTTCATTCTCTCCTTCAATGTACTTCCAGTAGCCCTTTTCCATCAAGAAATTCTTCATTCTGAATCTCCAAGTATGGAAGTTGTTCTTGTCCAGCTTATCACTCATAAGCTGACTCATTCCATCTGCGTTTGCCATTTCTGCAGCATTTCTCAACACTGCAAAACACTACAAGCAGCACTTCTGCTTGAACACTGTCACACTATGATGTGACAGTTCAATCTTAGAAAAACACAATTTTCGTGCATCAACAATACACGGAATCGCTTGAAATTTTGGATCTTGAATATATGAGCATTGGCAAACACAATGCAAGTTACAGTTTTCAAAACTGGCCTAGATTTTTTGTGGGCCCCACCTTGTGGGCTCAAAACGGAGGTCAAGATCACTCCAAACTTCGATCTGACAAAAACAAGTGACCCTAAAGGGATAACTCTCGAAAATATTTTGAGGTCTTCTACCTTCACACCAGTTTTCGTAGCAAATGGAGGTTGTTTGTGAATCGCATTTTCTCCATGCCTTTTCGCGTACTCTTCACCATCGCCTTCTCCATGAGCTCTCTATAGCCACATTGGCTCTGATACCATGTCACGAGGAAGGAGATAAGAAAGAGAGCTCACACACTCTCTCTCACTCTCAAGAAGAAGCACACATACCATGTCACGAAGAAGGAGATAAGAAAGAGAGCTCACACACTCTCTCTCACTCTCAAGAAGAAGCACACACACAAATTGAGGCAAGGAAGAATAATCTTCTTCTTCATCTTCTATTACATAAAAAGGAATGTAAAAGAATGACCTAAAACAAGAATGCAACTACTGCAATATATAAAGACCAGTACATAAGGAAAAACCTAATGTCCGTGAATGAGTGAGCTGGCAAGAAAAAAATGTGCCATCACTCTCGATTGATAAATTGAATAAAGCTCAATGAAGTGTCCCTCACATATACTGGCATGACCACTATACATGTCAGAGAAATGAAAGAAGTGATACGTGTTATCTTGGATCATCACATGTTGAGCTTGATATCTCAACACCTTTTAGGTATGACACTATGTTTGGAGACTGGTATTGTCCTCTTCTGTTGGAGTTAGACGTCTGTGGAAGCATGTGAACAGCACAAGGAAGAAGAAGAAGCTTGGAGCACAACACACAATACTGAATGTATTACTAGAGAATGTACAAAGATAAGTAGCCCATTAGTGCAATAGGCATATATACAAGCCAGGGGAAAAAAACCTCCTAAAGAGGGAAAAAAGTGCCCCGATGGTCCTAGTGTGTTCACACACATCACTACCTAAATATATCAAAAAATCCCCCCTGGGAGTGATGTGATGAACAAGGAGCTGGCACTCATGTATAAGGAAGTGCCAAGCTATGTGGAAATCACTCCACAAAAGGAAGTAAGCCCAAAGCTTTGCGGAAAGCTTCAAACTTCTCCCTAGGCAGAGCCTTCGTGAAAAGGTCTGCAATGTTCTCCTGCGTGGTCACATATGCCAAGCTGATCTCCCCAGCAGAGAACCTCTCCCTGACATAGTGATAATGCACCTCAATGTGCTTAGTGCGAGCATGGAACACAGGGTTCCTCACAATTGCCAATGCGCTCTGACTGTCAGTGAAGATGGTGGTGGCAGAAGACTGACCAACACCCAAATTAGCCATAAGGTGTCTGAGCCACACACACTCAACAGTCACTGTGAAAGCTTCCCTATACTCAGCCTCACAACTGGAAGTGGCCATAGTAGGCTGCTTCTTGCTCAACCAAGATATACATGAGCTGCCAAGCATGAAGCAAAAACCACTGGTGGAGACACGAGTGTCATAGCAACCAGCCAAATCTGAGTCAGAAAAAGCATGCAAATCTGGCGGGAGTGATCCCCCCTTGGGATAAAACAACCCAAGTAGCCGAGTACCACTTAAGTAGCGAAAGATGCGCTTAACCGCCTTCCAATGCATGACTCCTGGGCAATGCATAAACCTGCTCATCTGTGAGACAGCAAACTGAATATCTGGCCGAGTAATGCATAAGTAAATCAAGTATCCAACAGCCTGCTGATAGAGAACATCATCAAATGCATCTCCAGCATCATGAAGACTCAATCGTTAACCTGTCTCCATAGGAGTGGCAATAGGCTTACAGTCTTCAAGGCCAAAACGCTGCAATAATGTGTCAATATATTTCGTTTGACACAAAGCCATTCCACCATCAACTTGCATAAATTGAATGCCCAAATAGTGATGCAAATGCCCCAAATCAAACATCTCAAATGAAGCATGCAAATCAGCCTTAAAATCAGCAATATGCTTCTCAATAGGACCAGTGAGAAGCATGTCGTCAACATAGACAACAATGATCAGAAGCACATCATTAGCACGCTTAACATATAAGGTGCTTTCAATTGGACTGTTCTCAAAACCATGTGATATCAGATAGGCATGTATCTTCTCATACCAAGCACGTGGTGCTTGCTTTAAACCATATAATGCCTTCTTTAACCTGCACACCTGGTTTTCATGCCCTTTCTGCACAAAACCACGGGGCTAAAAAACATACACTTCTTCATGCAAGTCACCATTCAGAAATGTTTTTTTAATGTCCAACTGATGTACATTCCAACCATGATGGGTTGCAAGTGCACAAATGCTCCAAACAGTAGTCATACAGCATGTAGGTGCAAAGGTCTCATCAAAATCAATGCCTCTTTCCTATGCATAACCCTTTGCAACAAGCCTAGCCTTATACCTATCAATTGTACCATCAGGTTTATGCTTCAGCTTGTATACCCACTTAGTGCCAATGGCCTTCTTGCTGTCTCTTGTCCCTAGCATCATACAACAATTTCAGCATTACATTAATTTGGACCCGAGTCCAGTGCCAGCTGCCACTACTATACTGCAGGAACTAAACACAACTGACAACCATGTGGTTTGCTTGATCATTCTCTAGTATAAAAATCATAAAATTACACAAGTCCTTATAGATGGTGGTTCTGGTGCCAATATCTATATTGTATCTCTATGTAAGAAGTTGGGCTCCAATAAAATTGAACCAGTCAATTTTTTTGTTCGGATGGCCGACCAGTCTAGGATCCAGCCAATGGGACTAGTCAGAAATATTCCAAACGACGAAACTTGCTTTTTTTTCAATGGGGGCATCGCTACGCCCCCCAGTTTCTAGTAGTGTATGTTCTCTTGAAATCTTTGACTTCCTTTGAGTGTGCAACATTAGAAGATTTTTGCTTACTAGTAGATGAGTTCAATTTACCTTTGCCCTTTTGACTAGCTAAGAAAGATTGATCTACAACACACAATATTTACATGTTCTACCAGCTCAGACCTTTCTGCCACAAAATTCAAAAAATTGGATGGTTGCTTTGCAATCAAAATATGATCCTATAATGAAGAATGGTACTTGGTCTTTGTGTGACTTGGCTCCTAACAAGAAGGCCATTGGCACTAAGTGGGTATACAAGCTCAAGCATAAGCCTGATGGAACTGTTGATAGTTATAAGACCAGGCTTGTTGCAAAGGGTTATGCTCAAGAAAGAGGAATTGATTTTGATGAGACCTTTTCTCCTACTTGTCGAATGACTACTATTCATAGCATCTGTGCACTTGCAGCTCATCATGGCTGGAATGTACATTAGTTGGACATTAAAACTGCATTTTTGAATGGTGATTTGCATGAAGAAGTGTATGTTTTTTAGCCCCATGGGTTTGTATAGAAAGGGCATGAAAACCTGCCGTGCCGGTTAAAGAACACATTATATGGTTTAAAGCAAGCACCTCGTGCTTGGTATGAAAAGATACATGCCTATATGATTGCACATGGTTTTGAGAACAATCCAATAGAGAGCACCTTATATGTTAAGCGTGCTTATGATGTGCTTCTAATCATTGTTGTGTATGTTGATGAGATGTTGCTCACTGGTCCTCATGAGAAGCATATTGCTGATTTTAAGGTTGATTTGCATGCCTCATTTGAGATGTCTAATTTCGGTCATTTTCATCATTATTTGGGCATTCAACTTATGCAAGTTGATGGCGGAATAGTTTTGTGTCAAACGAAATTTATTGACATATTATTGCAGTGTTTTGACCTTGAAGACTAAAAACCTATTGCCACTCCTATGGAGATAGGTTTATGATTGAGTCTTCATGATGTTGGAGATGCATTTGATGTTTTTCTCCATCAACAGGCTATTGGATGCATGATTTAGTTATGCATTAATTAGCCAGATATTCAGTTTGTTGTCTCACAGGTGCGAAGGTTTATGCATTGCGTAGGTGTCAAGCATTGGTAGGCGGTTAAGCGCATCTTTCGCTACTTGAGGGGTACCAAGCTACTTGGATTGTTTTATCCCAAGGGGGGATCACTACTGCCAGATGTGCATGGTTTCCCTGACTCTGATTGGGCTGGATGTTATGACACTCGTATGTCCACTAGTGGCTTTTGCTTCATGCTTGGTAGCTCATGTATATCCTGGTTGAGCAAGAACTAGCTTACCATGGCTACTTCTACTTGTGAGGCTGAGTATGGGGAAACTTTCACAGAGACTGTTGAGTGTGTGTGGCTCAGATTCCTTATGGCTGATTTGGGTGTCGGTTAGTCTTTTGCCACCACCATCTTCATTGAGAGTCAGAGTGCATTTGCAGTTGCAAAGAACCTTTTGTTATATGCTCGCACTAAGCACATTGAGGTGTATTATCATTATGTCAGGGAGATGTTCTCTACTGGAGAGATCAGCTTGGCATATGTGCCCACGCAAGAGAACATTGCAAACCTTTTCATGAAGGCTTTGTCTAGGGAGAAGTTTGAAGCTTTCCGCAAAGCTTCAGGCTTACTTCCTTTTGTGGATTGATTCCACATAGCTTGGCACTTCCTTATACATGAGTGCTAGTTCCTTGTTCACGGCATCACTCCCTGGGGGGATTTGTTGATATATTAAGGTAGTGATATGTGTGAACACACTAGGACTACCGGGGTTCCCTCTTTAGGAGGTTCTTTCCCCAGCTTGTATATACGCCTATTGCCCTAACTGGTTACTTATCTTTTTACATTCTAATGGTAATATATTCAGTATTATGTGTTGTGCTCCAAGCTTCTTCTTCTTTCATGTGCTCTTCCCATGCTTCCGTAGACCTTGAACTCCAACACACATACACACACACACACACACACACATATATATATATATATATATATATATATATATATATATATATATATATATATATGTATATATATATATATATATATATATATATATATATATATATATATATATATATATATATATATATATATATATATATATATATACACATGTATAAGTGTGTGTCTATGTATGTATGTATGTACATACATACATACATACACATACACACACACATATATATATATATTTATGTTTATATATATATGTGTGTGTGTGTGTGTGTGTGTTGTTGATATATTTAGGTAGTGATGTGTGTGAACACACTAGGACCGCCGGGGCACTTTTTTCCCTCTTAAGGAGGTTTTTTTCCCCCGGCTTGCATATACGCCTATTGCCCTAATGGGCTACTTATCTTTGTACATTCTCTAGTAATACATTCAGTATTGTGTGTTGTGCTCCAAGCTTCTTCTTCTTCCTTGTGCTGTTCGCGTACTTCCGCAGACGTCTAACTCCAACAATTGGTATCAGAGTAGGTCGTCGCTTCATCTAGGGCACCATCGACACTCCTCCGTTTGCAATCTCAGAATTGCACGAATTTTGGTGAGCATACTCAGTTGTTTTTGAGATCAAAACAGCTTCGCTTTGTGGTGCCGAAATCGCGATCTGAGCTCGTTTCGGCCTCCGAACGCACTATCGTAGTGCTTGTGCAGGCTATTTCATCTTTTTATGCCAAAGGTATATACCAGTTTCTGTTCGCCAGTTTAAGCGTCTCAAAGTCTGCTACAGGTCTAGCAGAACTCGTCTGGGCAGTTTTGTTCAACTTTTTGAGATACAGTCAATTTTCTGCATCAAGGTATTTTAGTCATCGGCCATGGCTGAAAGCAGTGATGTATTCCATATGTTGGCTGTTGAGGATAAGTTGGATGGTACCAACTACCCATTATGGGCTTATATGATGCGACATGTTTTGGTTGCAAAAGGATTGTGGAACATTGTGCAGGGTGTTGAAAGACGCCCTGTTACACCTGTAACGACAGGTACTACAAATACAGGTGTTGGAGCTGATGAAGATGGTGTCGAAGATGATATTGTGCAGATTCCGATTCGTGCTGTTGTTTTTGTTGCACCTACTGCAGAGCAGATTCGTTGGGATGGCAGAGATGCCCAGGCACATGCATTGATAGCTTTGTCTGTCAAATGTGCCATTATTCCTCATATTTGCTCTTGCAGAACAGCTAGGGATGCTTGGGATACACTTACCACATTGTACCAAGCTAGGAATGAGGCTCGTGTTGCTTACCTCCGAAAATAGTTGGAGAGTGAGCACATGAATGAAGGTGATTCTATGGACAGTTTCCTAACGAAGATCAAAGATTTGAAGGAACAGTTGATTTCTGCTGATGAGGTTATACCAGATAGCTCACTTGTGCAGACCATTTTGAATGGTCTTCCTGATTCATATTAGAGTTTTGCTTCTACTCTTCGGTTGATGATGAAAGGCAATCCGAATGTCTTATCATTTGAGAAGTTAGTCTCTGTTCTGTTGCAGGAAGATCAGTCTAGGCAGAACAGGTCATTATGCATGTTGCAGATCAAGCTTTCCTGGCTAGTCAGAAGGGCAAAGGAAAATGGAGCTCTTCTACTAGTAAGCAGAAATCTGCAAATGCTGCACATTTGAAGAACCAGGATAGAGATGAGAAGAAATCAGAAAAGCAGAAATTGTTTTGCAAGTACTGTAAAGGGGATGATCATATCATAAAGAACTGTCCAAAACTGGCTGCAAAAGAGGCAAAGAAAAAGGAGGCTGGGATGGTTGTTGCAGAAGCCTCTACACCAAAAACAGAGTCTGCTAATCTTGTGCAGGAAGAAGAATGGGCGTTTACTACTGTTTGCAGTTTTGACCCATCTTCTCATGAGGAGTGCATGTCTGCAGTGGACTCAGATGTTTGGTACTTTGACAGTGGGGCGACCAAACGTATTACCTCGTAGCACAGTTTCTTCTCTTCACTCGAGCCTGCCCCTACAGGGAATATTATCACATGCGCCAACAACTCCTCTTATCATGTTATGGGAGTTGGTAAGATCATTCTGACTACTGCTGATGATAGTTCTTTCACCTTGTCAGATGCTTTATTTGTGCCAGGGATCAAGAAGAATCTGTTATCAGTTTTGCATTAGCCAAGATTGGCTTGGTTGTGAAATTTGTTGATGACAGATGTACAGTTCATGATCTGTCAAATGGCGATGCTATTATTGCTTCTGGCATTTTATATCATGGGCCGTATAAGCTCATAGACTATGAAAGATCTGTGAATGATTCGGCATGTGCAGTTCATGATTCTCAGGCTATGTCAGATGCAAAGCTTTGGCATGCACGCTTTGGTCATCTGAATTTTGCTAGTTTGCTACGCTTGTAGAAATCTGATATGGTGTCTTCTTTGCCCAAGCTTGAGGCACCTGACAAACATGTATGTGAAGCCTGTATTTTGGGCAAAATGCAGCATTCCTCCTTTCCAAAAGATGGTTCAGTTCGGGCTACACAGAAATTGCAGCCTGTACATAGTGATGTATGTGGTCCTATGCAAACACCCTCTTTTGGGAATTACCTTTACTTCATGACTTTCATTGATGATTTTTCCAGGCATGCATGGGTATATCCACTCAAAGAAAAGTCCGAAGTGTTCATGTGCTTTAAACAGTTTTTGGTTTTGGCTGAAAATATGTCAGCATGTAAAATGGGCACCCTCCATTCTGATCGAGGGGGCAAATATATGTCTTCTGATTTTAATGCATTTCGCGCCTCAACAGAATGGAGTTGCTGAATGGAAGAACAGGTCACTCATGGAGATGGCGAGGTGTATGGTCAAGAGTCAGGCTTTACCACATAGTTTCTGGCTTGAGGCTGTCATGTGCACAGCATATGTACTTAACACGTGTCCCACTAAAGCGCTGCAGTCTATCACTCCATATGAGGCTTGGCATGACCGCAAGCCATCTGTTGCTCATCTACGTGTTTTTGGTTGTTTGGCATATGCATTAGTGCCTGAACAACATCGCAGAAAATTGGATGATAAGGCAGTAAAATGTATTTTTGTTGGGTACAGTTCTGAAAGTAAAGGCTAT
>CM035424.1:36125950-36130950 GCA_020310875.1 Ceratopteris richardii
GTTGATATTCTATAAGTAGAAGTTTTTGAAGATTCATGTAAAGAAAACTTAGTTTGCAAGCTTATAAAAGCTCTTTATGGTTTGAAGCAAGCACTAGGGGCTTGGTATGAGAAGAATCATTTATATCTTTTATCTATTGGTTTTGAAAACTTTGAGGTTACTCCTACTCTCTATGTTAAGTTAGAGATATACTTTTAAATCATCATCATCATTAATGTTGATGATATGATTATGACATATCCCAATGACATAGATCATTATTTAGTCAATTCACAACCCAAATACACATTTGATGTTAATGATCTTGGTGTTTTATATTATTATCTTGACATTGAATTCAAATTCAAGAATGAGTATCTATATGACATAACAAAAATACATTGATAAACTTTTTAAAAAGTTTGAGATATCATATTATAAACCTATGCAGATACCTATGAATGTTTGTGTATCATTACAAGTAGATGTCGATTCAGAAACTTTTATAGCAGTGCTATATAGTCAAGTGATTGGATGTTTGATCTATGTAATACATGACTAGACATTCAATTTTAGTTTCTCAAGTATGAAGGCTCATACACAAACCTTTGAAAATATATTGGAAAACAATCAAATAAACTGTTAGATATTTGAAAGGGACTATGAATTATGCAGTGTTATTTTCAAAGTTGCAATATTTTATATTTCAAGGTTTTGCAGATTTTGATTGGGCAATTGACAAAGACACAAGAAGAAGTAAAAGTGTATTGCTTTTGTGTTGGGAAATGCATTATTGCTTGGTTTTCTATGAAAGAATCAAATGTGGCTATATCTTTGAGTGAAGAAGAGTATAGGGATTCCTTTACAACTACACTTGAAGCTATTTGATTGCAGAAAATTCTAAGTTATCTTGATGTTCATATTCATCTTCCCATGTAGATATTTTCAGAAGTCCATGCTATTGCTATTGAAAAGAATCTTGTTCCTTATGCAAGGATAAATCATATTGAAGTTCATTATTATTTGTTGATATATTTTGGTAGTGATGTGTGTGAACACACTAGGATTGTCGGGGCACCCTTTTCCCTCTTTAGAAGGTTTTTTTTTCCTCGGCTTGTATATATGCCTATAACCCTAATGGGTTGCTTATCTTTGTACATTCTTGAAGGGCTTTGGTGTGTAGAACAAGAGGAGGGAGGAGGAGATGGAGGGAGAGAGAAGAGAGAAGAGATGCACACAGATGCGTTGGAGCCTCGAAACCCACATAATGATCTCTCTTAAGGCAATGCTCTATAATGCTCTATATATGAATATGGGGGTAAGGTCACATGACTTTTATATCCCCAACAATCTCCCACTTAAGGGTTAATGTGACCATAAGTGGAAAAATATACAAAGAATGATGTAGGACTATACACTAATGTACAAGAAGAGTCTGGATCTCTACCCGTACATATTAGCCTACACCAACTGCCTCGAACAAGTTGTATCCATGCACCTCAAACTGCTCTAGACTCATATTAGTAAGAGTTGAGCTCACATCTGACTGATGCAAGAACTGATGAAGTTCCTGCAAAGCTCCCACTCGCTCTATGCCTGTGTGAATCATCGAACGACTGACAACTCCAAGTGCAAATGCTCCAATAGCAACTGCAATGTCTAGTCTCGAGCATAAAAACTCGTACATCAGACTCCCAAATGCTGATGAAACATGTGCTATCCTGGCTAACCTAAGCATGTCAGTAATGCCTATATCCAAAGCACCATCATCAAGACCAACATGTCTTGACATATCTGTGTCAACATCTGGCATGAGCGAATCCAAGAATGACTGCATAATCGCTGACTCATCAACATCTAAATCAGTCATCCTCTCAACCAAGGATGTGTCTAGCTGTGCATCTTGAGAGCTAGACTACTTTGGCATACACTGTGCATCATAAGAGCTATCATGCTCTACCACACAAAGTGTATCATCATGCTCCACATGAGCTAACTGCACAACATCAATACCAAGGTCAAACTGATGATCTAACTCTAACTGAGTATCATCACAATGCTCTACATGAGCATCCACATCATGCTCTAAAGCATCCAAGTGATCATCCAAAGTATGCTACATAAGAGCATCCAAAGGGCTTTGGTGTGTATAACAAGAGGAGGAAGGAGGAGATGGAGGGAGAGAGAAGAGAGAAGAGACGTGCACAGATGCATGGGAGCCTCAAAACCTACATAATGATCTCTCTTAAGGCAATGCTCTATATATGATGTATATATATGAATATAGGGGTAAGCTCACATGACCCTTATATCCCCAACAATCTCCCACTTAAGGGTCAATGTGACCATAAGTGAAAAAATATACAAAGAATGATGTAGGACTATACACTAATGTATAGGAAGAGTCCAGATCTCTACCCATACAGATCAGCCTACACCAACTACCTCGAACAAGGTGTATCCATGCACCTCAAACTGCTCTAGACTCATATCGGTAAGAGTCGAGCTCACATCTGACTGATGCACGAACTGATGAAGTTCTTGCAAAGCTTCCACTCGCTCTATGCCTGTGTCAATCATTGAACGACTGACAACTCCAAGTGCAAATGCTCCAATAGCAACTTCAATGTCTGGTCTCGAGCTTAACAACTCGTACATCAGACTCCCGAATGCGGATGAAATATGTGCTATCATGGCTAACCTAAGCATGTCAGCCATGCCTATATCCAAGGCATCCAAAGCACCATCATCAAGACCAACATGTCCTGACTTATCTGTGTCAACATCTGGCATGAGCAAATCCAAGAATGATTGCATAATCGCTGACTCATCAACATCTAAATCAATCATCCTCTCAACCAAGGATGTGTCTAGTTGTGCATCTTGAGAGCTAGACTGCTCTGGCATACACTGTGTATCATAAGAGCTATCATGCTCTACCACACCAAGTGTATCATCATGCTCCACATGAGCTAACTGCACAACATCAATACCAAGGTCAAACTGATGATCTAACTCCAACTGAGTATCATCACAATGCTCTAGATGAGCATCCAAATCATGCTCTAAAGCATCCAACTGATCATCCAAAGTATGCTCCATAAGAGCATCCATATGATCAATAAAATCATGCCCTACATAAGCATTACAAGCATCCAAAACATGCTCTACATGTGCATCCGTCTGAGCATCTGAATCGTACCATAGATGTTGGGAATTGAACTCACAACCTCCCGGTTAGGAGTGCGATGGGCTAACCACTTGCCCCAAAAGCCATGGTTGAGGATTACTTCCTAATCCTCTCTCTTAAGGCATGGTTCAACCATCTCCTACTAGGATTATGTGACATTCCTCCCCCCTTAGACTGAGCATTGTCCTCAATGCTCACTTGTGGACCCTTCTAACTCTTGGACCCACTTTCCATGCATGAGTGCTTCCACCAACCTCAAACTCCAGCACATGGACCAAATTTGGACCTATCCCACCCTCCGTGGGTGCCCAAATGCCCATGCCCCTTCATCCAAGGCCAGTTTCACACTCACCACAGATAAGCGCTTTTTCCAAGTGCCCACGAATGAGGCGCGAACCTCCGTCTCGCCCAATTTCTCAACTAGGCTCTGATACCAATGTTGGGAATTGAACTCACAACCTCCCGGTTAGGAGTGCGATGGGCTAACCACTTGCCCCAAAAGCCATGGTTGAGGATTACTTCCTAATCCTCTCTCTTAAGGCATGGTTCAACCATCTCCTACTAGGATTATGTGACAATAGATGTGCATCATGAATGTCAATAGACCTATGTGTAGGTAAACAAAATGAGATATGACGAGTCTCATATCGCACATAAGGCTGAACTGCATAACATCTTCTCTCCTATAACTGGCTAACTGAAATCAAGCTCGTAGGGAATGAAGGCACATAACGTACATGTCTAAGCATAAGTGATGCTCCATTAGGTAGCATAAGGCATACATCTCCTGCACCCTCAATGTCATATGTCATACTATCAGGCAAGTGCACACATCCACGACTCTCACATGAGAATCGACAAAACCACTCGCGATGTGGAGTAACATGAAAATTGGCTAATGCATTAAGCAACCAAGCCATATGTGTGTTATCCAATGAACAAGAGGAATACTCAAATGATCCATAGGAGAAAGTGATATCACCATCACTGGCATAATCAATTGCCATAGACTCCCCTGAAACTACTACCTGATCTGCATCACATGCATATCTCTGACATCATCATCGCATCTGCCTGAAGCAACATCATCGAATATGGCCCCCATGACCACGAAACTGGCTCATTCTCATCACAGAGACTAGAGGCAACCATAACATAGCAATCTAATGCAAAAGAGGCACTATGAGAGCCTGAACGAGTATGATATGACAGAGGTGCATCTAATTTGCTGTCATGAAAAGTTTGCACTAGCCATTTTGGCATAGTTTTTGCCTTCTCAATATCATCTCTCTCATCAACAAGTGCATCATGCAAATCTGCATCAGAAATGGAATGATCTGCATCATCACATGAAACTTGTAAAGGCTGAGAAGTTGCCTCATTAGGACCAACACTAGACCGTCCACCTGTAAAAAGAGGTAGCAAAGTATCATACATGTCTTTGGAGCTAGTAGATGTCTGCTTAGTACATGAAAGTAGTGGTTGAATAGCATCTTCCACAAAAACAACATCACGGCTAACCAAAATGCATTTAGTTTATGGATGATATAGACGATAGCCTTTGTTTTCAGAATTGTACCCAACAAAAATACATTTCAATGCTTTATCATCCAATTTTTTGCACTGTTGTTCAGGCACTAATGCATATGTCAAACAACCAAAAACACACAGATGAGCAACAGATGGGTTGCAACCATGCCAAACCTCATATGGAGTGATAGACTACAGCGCTTTAGTGGGACACCTCTTAAGTACATATGCTGCACACATAATAGCCTCAAGCCAAAAACTATGTGGTAAAGCTTGACTCTTGAGCATACACCTCGCCATC
>CM035424.1:36135950-36145950 GCA_020310875.1 Ceratopteris richardii
AAGATTCTCTACTTATGTGATAGGGAAGCTACAACCATGGGGCTTATATATGAGCTCACGAATTGTATGGTTGAGAAATTGCAAAGCATGGATGGTGTTCATGAATCAAAATTGAATGCAATCAAGACTTTATGCATTGATAGATGGGACATGATGCATACACCATTGCATGCAGTGGGATTTATGTTGCATCCCATACAAAAAGATAAGAATAAGAAAAGTGATCTTGAAGTGCATGAAGGATAGATAAAATTTTTGGAGAAGTATTGTTATGGAAATGTGCAATTGATGGATGACTTCATGGAAGATTATGACAAGTACAAAAATGATTATGGTTCATTTGCTTCACCCGTTGTTCATGATCCTAGAATAATGCAAGAAGGTATAAAGTGGTGGGAGATGTTAGAGGACTCCACACCTAAATTGAAATCCCTTGCCATTGAAATTTTTATCTCAAGGATCATGTGCACTTATTCACTCATATACACAGAGGTAAAATAGATTGCTACCTTGTAATGCTAATAAACTTGTTTACATACATACTACTTTGAGGCTATTGTCAAAGATGAAAGAGAGAGGATTCGAAAGAATGGAGATTACATTGGACATGCTCAACAAGGAAAAAGATGGTCATCTTCGTGCTTTGCAAAATATGTGAGAAGCTGAAATTGGTTCTATGCATGATGAACCTAATGAAGCTACCAATTTTGATGCACAATCCTTGAGGGAAGACAGACCTAGTAGCAATGGGACATCATCTTCGGTTCATAATTATGATGCCTTTCTTGAGAATGATGATTTTATTGTTGATGATGATGATGATGATGATGATGATGAGCATGAGCATGAAGATTCTAATTTCTCTTGAAAGCTGAAATATTAAAGGCAGATAGTTGTTTATCATGCATTATGCATGCTCCACGGCATATGTATGATGTATGATGCTACATATTTATGAATCATGATTCATGTCCCATGATTAGTTTAGAATCTGCTTTGAAGTCCAAGTTCTCTAGAACTTACAAGTTTGAAGTGTGCATGCGTGATACTGATTGCTCTTACCAGTTATTTTGTGTTACATATATAATTTTCAGATTGTTAATACTTTTTTTTTGTCACATGTATGATCACATGTGGTATGTTATTGGAAATACCATACTTTTTTCATACTTCCATACCCGTATGGATTGGAAGCATGGTTCACATATGGAAAAACTAAGCATGCGCGCACACGCACGCGTGCACACACACACAGATAGATAGATAGATAGATAGATAGATAGATAGATAGATCGATAGATCGATAGATAGATAGATAGATAGATAGAGAGACACGCACACACACACACACGCACTACAATTGATGTACACAACTGATATTGATTTACAGAAAGAGTCAAACCAGGTGAATCGATTGAGCATTCCTATATGGAATTCACAAGATAACTACGCATGTTCAAGATAACCATGTAAGAACAAGCTCATGTTCAAGCCAAACCTTGAAGCACTCAAATCCATCAGTAGTTCAAGTAACATATAAATAAAGACCTAACATGACTATATCAAGCAACTGCTGTCTGGTTAGAAATCAGTTTGCATGTGATCACTGAGACTCCAAATCGATCAGAGATTGTAAAAGATTGCTGTGGATACATCTTAATAGCACAAAATTCAAAAAGAACAATGATAATAATCAACATCAAAGAGATATTCAAGATAGCTTTACTAGCTACTACATAAGCACTTCAAATGGCTATTAGGGGCCTGGAAATGTTCCATAACCCAAGAAAAAAGGCACACAGGGCCCTCACAAGGGGGGAGGGGGCTGTTCAACGTTTTTCTCATCAACGAGTGGCACTGGATTGCATATAATGGTGAATTCTCATCTCAAGAATATGGTAAAATCACTTCATTAATGGTAAACCAAGTTCAGAGGGTGCAGTATAAGGAATAGAGCTCTCATGAACACGACAAAAATAAAGACACGGCATTGGTATTACCACCAGAAGAATGCCACACCATCATTCTCTAAATCAACATACAAATTATTTTTTTTAATCTACAACAGAATTTTAATGGTAACATTTCACTATGTGTCATACAGGACTGAGGCCAAATAATTGTAAGATGTTGATTTTTGTCCCTTTTGCATAATAACTAGCTCAGAAAGATCTATAGACAAGTCAGCTCTCTTTTTCTACATCAGCCATGACTACAATACAAACCAAGCAAGCATGAAGATTCAAATATCATAAATGAGGCGACCCCACAATGTTTGAAAGATACTAATCGAGATTGGATCATGAGTGCAGAACCTATAAACCTCCATTAACTGACTGTCTTTTAACTGCAGCAGCACTTCCTGACCCTCGGAAATACATATACACTTGCTGCAACAACAAAAATGTCTGTTAATTTTGGTTCTCAAGTATAAAATAATCTATCTTTGAATCAATTTACCTTCAGCACCCACAAGCTGATCAAAGCCTCCACGCAGAGACAACCAAAACCAACAATGTAAAATATCTGAAGCACGGAAGTGAACCAGCACTTACTCATGTTACTTCAACCATCATATGAACTGCTATTATTATTATTACTCACCCCCACGATCGTGGATTTTGAGAACAGATCAACAGCCGGTAATATACCCCTGAAATCAGATATAAAAAGCATAGAATTTAATTTCTGACCCATTCTGATATCCTGAAATCAAACGAACCCAAAAATATTCACTTACGCCAGAGAATCCCCTTTGAAAACAACAGGTGGGGCTACTGCAGCGAATATTGTAAAAACAAGATGCAGCTGTGAGAGTGCAGAGGACAGTAAGTTTACTGGACTTGAGCATTTAATTTGAAAGGAATTTGAAGTACATACCAAATAGAACAAGAAAAACCATCCAAACTTGAGAGCACTCTCATTTCTGACAGAGTTACAACAAGGTAAGTGAAAAGATTCACCAGAAATAACACCATGTAATTTAAATACGAGATACTGACCTCATGGTGCGATAAAGTGGTTTATACCACAGGACATAAGATCCTGGTATGCCTGTGAGAGCGTATATGATTGCAAGAAGCCATATCTTTACACCTAAGAACACCCAATACCAGATCTGATTTCCAATTGCACCCAGTTTCTAACATGTTTAAAATAATTCCCAATGATAACTTCGTGTCAGAAAGCAGGAATTTTACCATTATGCTTAACCTTCACCCAATTTGTAGTAACAGCTACAATATTCCACACCAAGCATGTAATGATTCCTGCCCCCAAAAAAAAAAAAAAGCCTAAACCGATTGCTGCTTTGCTTCTTTCTGCACAAAGCAGTTTCAAGACACCTTTCCCTTGTTCATTTTACCAAAATCATACCTAACCAGCTGATAAAAGCAAAATACTGTATGCGCTGGAGATGAGGGGGAATCTCGCTCGCAATATCATGGTGAATAAGTGGGAAAAAAGGTGGCCAGTTCCTCTCCTCAATTATGATCCCAGCTGTTGAAGTTAATTTCATGGACTACATTAGACAATGGTGTCATCATTAATCAATCATAATTTCAACACTTCGTATGCTTGACCTTTGGCAGCTGCTGCTTCCCGTCGCTTCAATTCCTGAAAGAAAAGAGACCTGTAAGCTTTTATAAAAGTAGCATTGTCCAGACTCGCAGAGTACCTATAACTTTGTATCATATTATCTTTATACAGTCCTAAGAGACCCACTCAAGTGAGTTCAGTTGATTCAACTTCTGAATTCCAGTCAAATAGCTTGGTAGAGCAAGAGCTACAATATAAGTACAGGCTACACGGCAATCAAGTGGTTGAGAGGCAAAAGCCCAAGCAATGAAAGCCATTTGATGAGCATAGATGTCCCTTTTCATGAGAGAACACACGTACGTACTAAGAATATCACCATAACAGATGTCCATGATTTGAATGTAGTTGGTGTTGGAAAAGTCACATCAAGGTCAAGATCAGGAGTAAATTCACAATTTCTAACGTTTTATATGTGCCAGAAATCAAGAATAACTTGTTCTATCTCTACCCTTATCATGGTTATAAAGTAATATTTAAGACGCATTCATGTCAAATCTTTACACCTAATGAGGAGCATAATCTATTACAAGGTGAAAACAGAAGTGGCATGTTTGTTTTGTAAAAAATCGGCCATGCTAATCTTGCTAAGTCTTCTACACCAAAGAGACAAGTCATGGCATGCAAGATTTGGTCACATAAGCTTCTCAGCTCTCAAATCTATGAAGGACAAAGGTATGATTGATAATTTGTCAACTATGATTTACCAGATGATGCAAAATAATGTGACAGATGTCTTGAAGGAAGTAAGCTACCTTTCAAGAAGCATGGATTCATAACAACTAAATGGAAGTTGCAAATGATTCATTCAAATGTGAATGGACCCACTAGAGCTGATTCTATTTATGGACATAAGTACTTTGTAACATTTTTTATGATCTTTCTAAATATTCTTGGGTAAATATTTTGATTAAAAGCGAAGCCAAAAGTTTTTGCTACTTTCAAGAAGTTTCTCGCTATGGCTGAAAATGAGAATTAATCAAAAATTCAGATTTTAAGAAATGATGGAGGCGAAGAATACATGTCAAATGACTTCAAGTCATTTTTAGAAGACAAAAGTATTTCTCATCAACCCACTATTGCTTACACTCCACAACAAAATGGTGTCACGGGGTGAAAGAAGAAGACACTTGTTGAAATGGCATGTAGTATGATGATGGCTTCAAAGAAGTTTTCACCAAAATTTTGGTATGATGATATCACACAAATAGTCACATTCTTAACGGTCTTTTTCAAAAGCTTTGAAGGTGATTACACTTTATGAAGTCTATATTGATAAGAAACCTAATGTGAACTAAAATTAACTTGGTTTTGAAGTTAAAAAAACAAACTCGTAAAAATCTCTTGGAACCTGATATGCTACAGCTAAGATATGGTCTTTCCTTCATCTAGAGAATAAGAGCTATAAAATGATGTATTTCAATTTTGAAAGGCTTAAAAATCAGAATTAGGCTTAGGGTTTTGATGCCCTAAATAACCTCTAATGGTCAACTGCTATATATCATTAGATAGCTCTTGATGAGAACCATATGTTTTATATAAAAACATTTTGAGGATGCTGACCATTTGCCCCATTTAGAAATTCTATTAGGTTGGAAATTAAGGTTTTGGCCCCTCAATATGACATTGTTCTTCCAACACACACCCCCCCCTCTTCAATGTCATATTGGCATAAAGTTCAACAATCTGCATAACTTCCGGTGTCTATCTCTAGATAATGCTTTTCCAAAGATATCTACCACGAGCATGAAAATGTATTAGCACGGTTTAGATTATAGATCATCAAATATATGTGATAATAGAATAGTATGCATTTACATATTGATGTATATTGCTCGCATGCTTGTAGGCATGAAAGATCTATATTGATTATTTAAGAATGACCACCGGCTTGAGACTTGACTCCCACCACTAGCACTTCACTCCAAAACCTCCACTCCAAAGTTGTTATCAAGTACATGAAGGAAATAGAGGGTTTTAAAACCAGAAACCTAAGCAAAGGCTTTAGAGCCTATGAACTAAAAGAAGCATAACCAAGATATTAGAGTAGAATAGGTAATATATATATATATGTATATATATATATATATATATATATATATATATATATATATATATATATATATATATATATATATATATATATATATATATATATATATGTGTGTGTGTGTGTGTGTGTGTGTGTGTGTGTGTGTGTGTGTGTGTGTATACATAAATTAAGGTAACTTCATAAGAACTTGGATCTCAAATATTAATCCTTATGGATTTAGACTATAAGATAGCTAAGGGGAAGATGTGGGCCTTCATCATGAAGACTCTCCACAAGCAATCCTATACGTTTAGGAATTTGCATAGAGGGTTTTTGCATATACCCTACATTTTTGGTGAAGAGATGGGAGATAAGTATGCTCAACTCCAAGATAGTGAAGGTTTATATACCTTCAAGAGACTATGGGGTATATTGATGCATGCCCAAAGAGTGAATAAGCTCACTCTAGATATCACTTGAGTAAAGTGGTGAAGCATTATGGCTAAACCACTAAGGAAACCAACAAAAAAGGGTCACAAAGATGAGTTTCATGAGAAATCATCAACGGGTGCTCACAAACTCCAAGTGATAGTTAGGACGGCCCTAGTTTAAGGCACTAGCTTTATGACTTAGAGCATAGATCCCTATTGGGGTTCCCAACATATATGTGGGGATCGCAAGAGAGAGAGAGAGAGAGAGAGAGAGAGACCTAGATTTACTCTTAGTACTTACAAACTAGTTACTTTGGATTCAAAGGGATCCATGATCATATGTTGATTAGAACAAAACTAAACTAGGACATGAGATTCATCGAAATCCACATTGATCGTATATATGTAGTTCCATTATAGATATAAGATTTATATTTGGCTTAGTGTAGATGTGACACCAAAGATTGGAGATTGGATCCACTGTCCACGGTTGTAGGATAGTGGAAACTATCTCCCTTTGAGCACTCTTGTTTTATGGTCGAGTAGAAAAGGACTCCTCATTCATGGGGGCATGTCCCACTACACCAAAGGAGAGCTCTTTGCATACACCTCCTTAGGACTGGAAATTATCCTTCATACTTTACGAAAAGATTTGTTCTTCTCTTGGCTCACGTTACATTTTTTTTTTTAGGAACGATAATTCCATTATTAGAGTATATGGATCCTATAGATCATAGATAAGAAACGATTATTAGAGATAGTTTCTTTCGTGTGGCATCCTTTTGAATTAGTGATCATCTCATAGTAGGGCTTTGACCAAGGATAAGAATTCATTTCCTCCACTCTTTATTAGACTTTCCTTTATTGTTATGGAATATCTATTCTCCATTTTTGTGGAAGGATACGTCGAGAACCTATACACGTGCCCTTATTTATGGAAGGGACTCGGGAGCAAATGAATTCATCAATATCTTTTTAAGAAAAGGGAAAATGGGAAGAGATCTCACTTTAAGTCCTCCTCCTAGAAAGAGAGAAAGAAAGCAAAGAGTTATTTCAATGTTGGTAGTGAGTATGATTTACTCTTAGAGATATGTCAGGAAGCTTCTCTTGTGGGGAGTATATCTAGTTTACTCCATGAGCATAAGGGAAGAGTAAGACTTGTCTCTAGAAGATGTAGATATAAATAACTTTCCTAAGAATAGGCTTGAGAGTGCTTGCCTAGATAAGAGTAGCACTACCCTAGTTGGTAAATGGAAGATTAGAGATGTATAATGATTGGATTGGATCTTGTTTGAAAATTTTCTGGAGTGTTGTCATATATAATTTCATTTATGGCTTATGGCTAGATCATGAAGTCTAGCAACTGGCATTAACACATTTGGAAATAGAGTAAGTACTTCTCACTTTGATAGAGGTTTTCTTAAAATTAAAGACCAATCTAACATTTAGGGGGATTAATCTCTTATCTAGTGACAACACTTTAATTTATGGCCTAGCGTTATTTAGGATATTTGGTTCACATTGGATAACATAATCTCCTATAAGAATGCTTTTGCATTCAGATGCAAAAACTAAAGGGAGAAGAGCTTAGTTGAGAGTTTGCATTGTAATGCCAAAAAGGCAATCGCTACTAGAATGACAATGGTTGTGACTTGAAAAAGGCTTTTGTAAAAATATGACAAAAGGGGTTAGATTTATCGGTAAACATATGTGCCTAAAAACATTTGCAAACTAATGTAAGATTAGCGAAAGCTAAAAAGCAACAATGCTTTCATAAAGTTGTAGTGGAGTTTTTATACATGGAATAATTTTCGGGTGTGCAAAAATCTTGTTTCCATTTTTCTTCTAATGGGACATACAAAAGTTAGGATATACAGGCAAAATTAGAGATTTCCCTACAACACTTCAATCCTCTTCTCTCTTCCTCACAAAAAGACAAAAAGAATTTTTACTACACGATTGGAATGGCTAGTTTATTTCTAGCGCAATTTACACTTTCCAAGACCAATGATCATGGAGTGGTAGTGGGGAAGATCAACCTGGATAAGATCAATATAGAGAATGCTCAAGATGTTCCCACTAATGCTACAGAGGAGTTGAACTTATACACCGTAATTTATCATGAAATGATTGTGTTCAGGCATGAGACAATTTCAAACATAACCATGAGTGCAAGATACATCAACTCTTGCATCATGTAGTCATGCATGGCGACACACTCATATCATTGTTGATGTTATGATTATAATGACGACAACGGCAATGATGACGGTAGTGGTGGTGGTGGGGTGATTGTGATAATAATGGCTCATCTTAATATTTTCTTTGTCGAATAGCTAATTTTTAGAGATTAAATTATTCCATATCTTACGGATATTAGAGTCTACACATAGGATATATTGTGCAATTTATGTCTTTAATGTCCATGATGCTTATCGATAAGACATGTTTTGTTTTTCTTTGTGTGATATGTATTATATATACCTTCATTAGTTCAAAGTTATCCAAACTCTCAAACTCAAGATAAAGAACACAAACACAAACACATAAAGAAACACCCACAACCAAAGCAAGAGAGTTGAAGACAGCAAAAAAAATGAGATCAATATATATCATGAAAAATACAAACAAGTAAGAAACCCAATATAAAATGAATAAGAATAAAAAATAATAAACAAAATTTAAATTCAAAAAATATAAATATGCTAAAAATATAACACACACACACACATATATATATATATATAAAATATATATATATATATATATATATATATATATATATATATATATATATATATATATATATATATATATATATAAGCATATTTTAAACAATAACAAAAACAAAACAAAAATTGCATCTTCAACTTCTGTGTCGATCCAAAACAAGAAGTATCATAATTCAACTTTATCATGCATAGCTTGGACAAATAGCTATGACATCCCCACTCACATCATCAGTGCCCTAGAGTAGGTGCAAAATTTAATAAAGAGCCTTTCTAAAAAAGGAACCTCTAACAAAGTCAACGAGCTGAGTTTCTATGACTCTCGAAAAAGAAGCGCAAACTCAGCCATGATAAAGTCTTGCATAAAAAACCAATAATAATAATAATAATAATAATTTTTTTAAAAAAATAAAAAGACAAAATAAAAAATAATTAAGAAAAGAGTAATAATAATCAAAGAAAGAAATTAAAGAAAAAATAAAATAAAATAAAATAAAGTTTTCCAGAATCCAAGAATAAATATAGAAATAAAAATAAATAAATATTTTAATAATATGAATTTTAAAATAATAATAATAATAAATTAAAAGTGAACAAAAAGCATGGAATAAAACTATAAATAAAGAGTGAAAGAACCCCCAAAATATCTATCATTAATGATTAGAAAGTTCCCCTTTTCTATTGAATTTACTAATGATCAATTTGAACACATGAAAAGAAGAAGGGCCATATATGAACTTGTTATGAAGTGAGAAACTCCTTACCTTCTTTAAAATTTTCTTGAATGAATACCCATTTTGAACAAGCAAAGAGATTAGTTGGCAACATTGAACATAAGCCTTAACAAAGACAAGAAAACCTAAACAACCGAGAGCAAACAACACCATACTTTGCTAAATGAGAAATATTTAAATCAATATGAGACATTCAAATCATTTTAATGCTAGCAAATTCCAATTCTAAACTTTTACCATGAAGGACTACTTCTAAACCAGAGGGAGATTGAAAAATTTTAGATTAACTATGTGAGACTTTGAGGAAATTACACTGATGGTCGATAATTGAATTGTTGACAGCATGTGCCATGTTTGACAGAGCTTTTCTCATTTGAATTTTTAACTTCAAATGGTAATTCATGACTCATGATTATGTTATGTTGATGTTTCATTATTGAATGATAATGTTATGTGATTGTGATGTTTGAGAATTGATTG